>CAWUFW010017715.1:0-250498 GCA_963921515.1 Calotriton arnoldi | reverse complement strand
ATAGGAACCCAGTCCTTAGGGACTTTAGATTATCCCTGGACGAAACTCTGAAACTGAATCCTGGACCTTCGACGCTCTACTCACGATTAGAGGACAGAAGAATCTCCCTTGGGGTCAAGGAGTGACTCCCCTGCTTGGCAGGCACCAAAGAAGCATCTGTCCGGTTCGCATTTCTGAAGCTCCCGCCGGACGTCGAAGTCATCGCATCACCAGAGGTAGATTCTCAGACTTCCCCGAGGCTACCCTGAGTCCCCAGCAAAGCTGAGGCCCGTGGCTATCGTGGGTGACTTGAGACCGTGACCCCTGGACACCGAGCACATTTGCAAGTGCATCCTCTTCTGGGTCTCCCAAGAAGTCATGCTTTGGGCTCCGAGTAGCCCTAGCCTCCAGCACCAACTGCACCGAAGATCACTGGCCCCCACTCCACGAGTGTCCTGTAAGCCAGATCCACGTGCAGCGTCACGAGGCCCCTTTGTGGTCGCTAGCCCGTTGGCTAGTAGCCCTTAACGAAGGCCAATCCTTTTCTAACTTGGCATCCTGGTTGCTCCAGGCTTGCCCTCACTTACCCTTGCTGGGTGAGTTCCACAGACCTTGCTGGTCTGCACCATCGACGATCTACATCTTCACCGAGACTTGCCATTGCCAAGGCTTGTTGGGTCCAATCCGGTCGCCGATACCTCAGCACTCGACAGACATCGTGTACCAGCCCGAATCCTGCTCCTGGTCGCCGACAACGCCTCCTGGGCCTCGTGGCTGAAGAGTCAAGACGACCATCAATGCACCTGAAGCACTCGACATCGGTGGGCATCTGTCCATTGCCTTCCTGGTCACTGGCTAGTGACCCAGACTCTGTCCCCTCTGCTTTCAGGTTCTTCAGAACTCTGATCCACTCTTGGATCCACCCGGACACTTTTCAATTGGTCGCCAGCAGCACTTTGCAGCAGATCGCCATTCAAATCGACGACGAAACCCGACCCCGAAAGGCACCTATGCACCCGGCTTCCCTGGGTGAGGTAACACGAGTACTCGGTGCTCCCGTGGGTAGAGACTCTTCAAAGTCCTAGATCTCAAAGGGTTTGGTCCAAGTCCTCTTTTAAGTGTCCCTTTTCTCTAATTTCCCGATCACGACTTTCTCCATAGAAGTCAACGGCGTATCGCGGTTGTGTATTTACACTGCACGCGTCTCCCTTGGGTCCCCTGTGTCACTACCTTGGGTGGTTCCTTGTGGTCCAAGCACTTCTTGAGGCTCTAGGCCTAGTGTCTAGTTCAGTCGTGGTTCTTATACCACTTTATTGGTATATGGTTTGGTACGCCCCTAGGGCCCAAACGTGTATTTGTGCTATTACTGTGTTTAAATAACTTCTAACTTATGTACTTCGAACTCTAGCCTCATAAAGAGACTAGAGGGGTGTGTTTAGCAATAAATACATATATTTTGAATATATACCTGGTGTGGTGCTCTTTCATTTGATCACTCAAGCGATTATAGACTGGTAAAACAAGCTGCTTTACATTCCTTCAAGACTTAGCCTGAAGGCTGCTCTCCATAGCTACCACTACGATAGCTTTCAATAAGGTTGTCTTTAACCTATCTCCAATAAGGGGTTGTTTGGACTGGTGCAAGGTGCCCACTATAATTAGTGGACAGCATATACCAGGCCAACTTCTCACATTGGTGTGCAGCGTGTGGGATTCCAGCTTGCTATTGTTTTACCAGATAATCTCAATTGAATTGATCAACTGAAAACCACTAAAGGTACCTAAGGTACATATAATTTAAGCTTAGAATACAGTAAGTTCTACTGAACTTAGAGTTGTGTGTTAAGGGATAGCACAACCCTTTCTACAACTCAAGAGAGTTTAGTAGGCCACACTAGAGTAGGTAGTGCATACACCACACCACACTAGTAATGTCTTTAAGGGCAGGATCTAAAGAATCCTTGCAGGAAGCCATTGAGCTTCCACCCTCCAAGTATGATACACTCCCATTCTTGGAATTGAGAGCTTTATGCAACTTGAGAAAAATAAGGACAGGCCAAAGCCCCACCACCCAACACCTCAAGGAGTTGTTGGTGGCTTATGACCTTAGTAAGCCCTTGGGGACTGAAGGGGTAGGAGCTGAGGGTGGGGCAGAAGATGAGGAAGGGACCAGGGGTACCAGTACCCCCAGCCCCCCTCTGAAACTGGCCAGGAGGGCGACAATGGCCCTGACCTGGATAATCCAACCCCTCCTGAGGAAGATGAAGAGGATGATCAAGATGATGCCCCCTTTGTCCCCCAGGAAGGATTGTGAGTGTGCCCAGAAGGTCTAGGTCTTCTTCTCAGGAGTCTAACCACTCTGGCACCTCAATAGGAGCTCTGTCTCATCTCATAGGAGGGAATCCTCTCATGAGAGAAGAAAGAGGCTGGTTCAATATGAGGAAGCTCAGCTTGAAATCAAAAGGAAGCAACTAGCCATAGACAGGGAGTCCCTAGATCTCTTTAGAGAGAGAAGAAAGTTGGGACTAGAGTCCCATGGTGGCAACAATATCCCTAGAGATAGGGAAAGGTCTTATGACCATAGAAACCTAAACAAGATTGTCCCTCCCTACCAGAGTGGGGATGACATCCACAAATGGATAACTGCACTGGAGAGGGCCTGTAAAGTTCAGAAGGTCCCCCAGAGGCAGTGGGCAGCAATCTTGTGGCTCTCCTTTGCAGACAAAGGTAGAGACAAGCTCCTCACTGTAAGAGAAGAGGATGCTGACAATTACACAGTCTTGAAGAGTGCTCTGATAGATGGGTTTGGCCTAACCACTGAACAGTATAGGTTGAAGTTCAGAGACACCCAAAAAGCTCAGACTCAAGACTGGGTTGATTTTGTAGATTGTGCTACAAAGGCTCTGGAAGGTTGGATACATGGCAACAAAGTGCATGACTTTTTAGGATTGTACAATTTGATTATGAGGGAGCAGATCCTTAATAATTGTCAAAACCAGCTTTTGCACCAGTATCTGGTGGACTCTGATCTGACCTCTCCCCAAGAATTGGGAAAGAAGGCAGACAAATGGGTCAGAACCAGAGTAAAAACTAGAAATCAGGGTGGTGACCAGAAGAAAGATTCTACTAAGTCCCAAGAGAAATGTGGGGATAAATCTAAGGATAAGTCCCCTACAGGGCCCCAAAATTCCTCTTCTGGGGGTGGGTCCCAAACTCCTTCCTCTCCTGAAAAGAAACCATATTGCCATGTCTGTAAAAAGCCTGGGCACTGGAAAACTGATCCCAGTTGCCCCAGGATTGGCAATAAAGAAAATGTTCCTCCCACAACTACTACCACCCCTCCTGGTACTACCAGTAGTGCACCCAAAAAGTTAGGTGCTTTTGCAAGAGGAACAGAGGTGGGCCCTAGTTTAGACAGGGACCCCTCAACAGACTCCTCTGACTCTGATGGTGGTATAGGATTTGCCACCTTTACCATGGGTCCCATAGCATTGGGCAGGTACAGATTGGAGCCAATGATTAATGGTCAAAAAGCTGTGGCATTTAGGGACACAGGGGCTAGTGTCACCATGGTGGCAGGGAAACTAGTCCCCCCTCACCAGTTTTTACCTGAGTTTAAATACCAGGTGACCAACATTGATGGTGTCAGAACAGATCACCCCATGGCCATAGTCAATCTCAGCTGGGAGGGGGTCACAGGCCCAAAGAGAGTGGCAGTGTCCCCACCTTACCTGTAGATTGCCTGATGGGCAATGATTTGGAAATTTCAGCCTGGGCTGAAGTTGAACACCAAACCCATCTTAGGATGTTGGGCGTCCCTGTAAAGGTTAGTGGGTCTGTGATGGCCACAGCCCCAGCCCAAGAATTTGGCGAGATGGAGCCTGAAAGAATGGCCCACTCTCCCCCAAAAGAGAGCACAAGGGTTGAAGAAAAGTCTTCTTCCCTCCAGACAGTAGGTAAGGGTCAGCCTCCTCAGGGAACTGACCCTACCCCTAGTGAAGGAACTGCCCCAGAGGTAGTCAGGCCTGGCCTGGCCACACCCCTGATGGCAGAGGACCCTTCCAAGGTGGTACCCAGTCTGGAGCAGGTAACCTGCCCCTCTCTACCCTGCCTCAGCCAGCCCAGGGCTGCAGAGGTTAGGGAGGTCAGTGGACCCCCAGGGCCCCCTGTCCAGAGGAACCCCCATCAGCAGATTAGGGGTACTCAGTCTAGTAGCCCTAGCCAGGTGAAAACTCCTCTACACACTGAGGGATCCCCCATGCCTTTATGTAGGGACCTCCCCCAGAAGGACTCTGGTAGGCAAGGGCAAACCTGGGACCTGAAGGTTCCAAACCTGCCCTGTCCCTCCAGTAGTCCATCCAAAGGGACCCAACCCCCAGCTGTAGGCAGCCAAAGGTTGACCCTTAGAGCAAAGTGCAACTCAGTCATGGAAAGACAGGCATACATGGTGACCAGTGATCTGAGGAAGCTGAGGCCAACATTCCTAGGGCCTCACTTCCCTACTCAGACACCTCACCAGCCTTGTACTTTACCTAAGCACACCACAGGTAGTGATTCCCCATGGTGGAGACCCTCTCATACCCTTAGGGTGAGGGATTGCTTAGTGGGCCATAAGACAGGGGGCAACCATGCTAGTGCAGGTGCTTCCTTATATGACCACTTAGTCAATGAAGGCTCAACTGGCCAAGGTTAGCCTTATCTCCTTTCGTTTGGGGGGGGTTATGTAGGAAGGTGGAATCTGACTATATGGTTGCCCCCACTTTTTTTATGGTGTTTTGCTGGTTTATGACTTAGTTAACTGGGATCCTGCTATTCAGGGCCCCAGTCTATCTGCTTTCTCTGTAAAAAGGTTTCCATGTGCCTTAGGCACATCACTGATTGGGATCTGGAGTGCCCTTATATATAGTATATGGTATACTATGTACCAAGGGCATAGGTACCTCAGAGGCCTGCCAGGGGCTGCAGCATGTATTATGCCACCCCTGGAAGGCCATCCAAACTGACGCCACAGGTCTGCTACTGCAGCCTGGGTAAGGTGGTGCATGCACCCCTTACTGTGATATAGGTTACCTATATCACTAAATGCATACACACATATAAACCTATAAGTCACTCCTAAGGCAGGCCTTATCAATCCTAAAGGCAGAGTGCATGGTTCCTATGTGAGAGGATGCCCCTGCATGAGCAGGGCCCCTCTGCAGTGTTCGGAGACCATCTCTGATGCTGTTTGTAGTGCAGCCTGACCATATACTCTTAAACGCATTATATCCTCGCGGTAAAATGCTAACTTTGGAATGGCTGCACCTAAACATGTCGTGTTTGGTGTCAAACATCTTGGAATACTACCCCCCCGCCAATCCTGGTGGCGGGGGTAGCATTTCACCCTTCTAGAGGGAAAGACATGTTAACTCTGACGAGTCCGGTAACTTCTTTCCAGAGCCCTGGCATCACAAAATGGATGCTGCTGCCACAGACACGAGTCTGGCCTCCTGCTGCTGGACGTAACTCCGGCAGGGGAGGCCTGGACAATAGGTTTCCTGTCCCAGGGAGGTGTGACCACCTCCCCAGACAGGATAATGTGTATTGGGGCTGGGCGGGAGCACTTTCGGGTGCTTTGAAGTCCTGCACTGGGGGCACATTTGGTGTCCCTGTGCATACCCCAGTTCAAACCGGATCAGGGGCTTGCAGCCCCTGCTTTGGCGCCAACTGGACAAAGGGAAAGGGGTGTAGCCACCCCTCTGCCCTGACCCACCCATAGGTGGGGCCACAGAGTAGTCCAACCCCTATCTTTAGTATAAAGATAGGAACCCAGTCCTTAGGACTTTAGATTATCCCTGGACGAAACTCTGAAACTGAATCCTGGACCTTCGACGCTCTACTCACGATTAGAGGACAGAAGAATCTCCTTGGGGTCAAGGAGTGACTCCCCTGCTTGGCAGGCACCAAAGAAGCATCTGTCTGGTTCGCATTTCTGAAGCTCCGCCGGACGCCGAAGTCATCGCATCACCAGAGGTGGATTCTCAGACTTCCCCGAGGCTACCCTGAGTTCCCAGCAAAGCTGAGGCCCGTGGCTATCGTGGGTGACTTGAGACCGTGACCCCTGGACACTGAGCACATTTGCAAGTGCATCCTCTTCTGGGTCTTCCAAGAAGTCGTGCTTTGGGCTCCGAGTAGCCCTAGCCTCCAGCACCAACTGCACCGAATATCACTGGCCCCCACTCCACGAGTGTCCTGTAAGCCAGATCCATGTGTGGCGTCACGAGGCCCCTTCGCAGTCGCTAGCCCGTTAGCTAGTAGCCCTTAACGAAGGCCAATCCTTTTCTAACTTAGCATCCTGGTTGCTCCAGGCCTGCCCTCACTTACCCTCGCTGGGTGAGTTCCACAGACCTTGCTGGTCTGCACCATCGACGATCTACATCTTCACCAAGACTTGCCGTTGCCAAGGCTTGTTGGGTCCAATCCGGTCGCCGACACCTCAGCACTCGACAGACATCGTGTACCAGCCCGAATCCTGCTCCTGGTCGCTGACAACGCCTCCTGGGCCTCGTGGCTGAAGAGTCAAGACGACCATCAACGCACCTGAAGCACTCGACATCGGTGGGCATCTGTCCATCGCCTTCCTGGTCACTGGCTAGTGACCCAGACTCTGTCCCCTCTGCTTTCAGGTTCTTCAGAACTCTGATCCACTCTTGGATCCACCCGGACACTTTTCACTTGGTCGCCAGCAGCACTTTGCAGCAGATCGCCATTCAAATCGACGACGAAACCCGACCCCGAAAGGCACCTATGCACCCGGCTTCCCTGGGTGAGGTAACACGAGTACTCCGGTGCTCCCGTGGGTAGAGACTCTTCAAAGTCCTAGATCTCAAAGGGTTTGGTCCAAGTCCTCTTTTAAGTGTCCCTTTTCTCTAATTTCCCGATCACGACTTTCTCCATAGAAGTCAACGGCGTATTGCGGTTGTGTATTTACACTGCACGCGTCTCCCGTGGGTCCCCTGTGTCACTACCTTGGGTGGTTCCTTGTGGTCCAAGCACTTCTAGAGGCTCTAGGCCTAGTGTCTAGTTCAGTCGTGGTTCTTATACCACTTTATTGGTATATGGTTTGGTACGCCCTAGGGCCCAAACGTGTATTTGTGCTATTACTGTGTTTAAATAACTTCTAACTTATGTACTTCGAACTCTAGCCTCATAAAGAGACTAGAGGGGTGTGTTTAGCAATAAATACATATATTTTGAATATATACCTGGTGTGGTGCTCTTTCATTTGATCACTCAAGAGATTATAGACTGGTAAAACAAGCTGCTTTACATTCCTTCAAGATTTAGCCTGAAGGCTGCTCTCCATAGCTACCACTAGGATAGCTTTCAATAAGGTTGTCTTTAATCTATCTCCAATAAGGGGTTGTTTGGACTGGTGCAAGGTGCCCACTATAATTAGTGGACAGCATATACCAGGCCAACTTCTCACACGAGGGACAGAAACAAGTGCGCAAAGTGCAAAAAGGGGCCAGGGTAGAAACACCCTGACCCCCTAGGTCTGCTCAGGGGGTCCCACAAGGACCCCCTGGGCAGAAAAAAGCATTTTTTTTTTTTAAATCGGCGGGATGCGCTTAGGGTGCGCGAATCCCGCCGAGAAAAAAAAAATCGCAAGTGTGCAAACGCACAAAGGGGGCAGGGTAGAAACACACTGACACCCTAGGTCTGCTCAGGGGGTCCCACAAGGACCCCCTGGGCAGAAAAAAGCATTTTTTTTTTTAAAAATTCGGCGGGATGCGCTTAGGGTGCGCGGATCCCGCCGTAAAAATCGAAGCGCGGTCTCCCGCGCTTCGATGCTAATTTGCCCCCAGGTGGGCCAAGTCCCGGGGGCATGCAGGGGGTGGGTTTATAGTTAATGGGGGGGCCTCTAAGGCCCCCCAAGCCCCGGGGCCCACCAGCCCCCGGGGCTTTCTAATAAAAATGGTGCAGGAGGGCTCTGAGCCCTCCTGCAGCCCCGGGACCGCCACCCCCGGGGCTTCTTTTTACATTTAAAATACCTGTGTGGGGGCTCCAGCCTCCCCACACGCCCGGGACCGCCACCTCCCCGGGGCACTAAGATCTTTAAAATGGGGGTCCGTTTCGGACCCTCGAAGCCCCGGGGACCACCACCTCCCGGGGCTTTGCAGAAGTGGGGAGGGGGCCGCGCGGCCCCTCCTGGAGCCAGTGATGGCCCTGGGGACCGCCACCCCCCAGGGCCAGCTCCTGCAGTGTCCCGGGGTGCCTCCCCCCAGGACACTGTAGTTTGCTATGGCAGGGCGGGAGCCTCGCGGCTCCCATCCTATCATAGCAAACTGCTTTGGATATTGGAAGTGAGAGCAGGAAACCTGCTCTCGCTTCCAATATCCAAAGCAAATTGCTTTTCCACATGGGGAGCTGCATGTTAGCAGCTCCCCATGTGGAAAAGCAATGCCGGCTCCCGCAGGACGCGTGGAGCCGGCATGGTCCGTGGGCGAGTTGGGGTCCCCCCACGGACCCCAAAGGATAGGGCCAGCCCTGGGGGATGGGGTCCCCGGGGCAAGTAGTGGCCCGGGAGGGGGACCACGCGGCCCCCCTCCCCAAAAATAATTAAAAATAAAAAATAAATAAAGGCCGGGCCCGGGGGATGGGGTCCCCGGGGCCTAAGGAGGCCTTAGGAGGGGGGCCACGCAGCCCCCCTCCATGAAAAAAATAAATAAAAATAAGGTGGCAATGGCCCGGGGGATGTGGTCCCCGGGTCGAAATTGGCCACGTGAGGGGGGCCCACGCGGTCCCCTTCCCGGTCCTTTTTAAAAAA
The DNA here is from genome assembly GCA_963921515.1 of Calotriton arnoldi. Taxonomy (NCBI): domain Eukaryota; kingdom Metazoa; phylum Chordata; class Amphibia; order Caudata; family Salamandridae; genus Calotriton; species Calotriton arnoldi. The sequence continues at coordinate 241,710 of CAWUFW010017715.1, read as the reverse complement.
AAATAAATAAAAGGGGGTCAGGTCCTGGGGGATGGGGTCCCCAGGGCTCAAAAAAATTACAAAAAAGGGGGGCCACACAGCCCCCTTTTAAAAAAAAAATCAGAAAAAAAAAAATCCGGCATTGCGCCGGAGGCCACACCCCCTCCTTGTCAGCACTCTGCAAACGCGCCCCCTGGCGCGTTTGCAGATGGGGAATGAATTCCCCTTGAATACTGGGGGTCTCTGGGGGCCAACTTGCCCACCAGGAACCTCCAGTATGCGCCAGGGGGCTGCGTTGCAGAGAGGTGTACAGAGGCCACGCCCCTTTTTACACCTCTCTGCAACGCAGCTCTGTGGCGCTTTTTTGGAGGTACATGGTGGGCTAGTTGGACTCCAGGGACCCTCAGGATTCAAGAGGACTTAATCCCCCAACTTAAAACGCGCCACGGGGCACGTTTGCACAGTGGTGAAGGGAGGCATGTGTGCAAACAGGCTCCATGGCGCGTTTTAAGATGGGGAATTAAATCCCCTTCAATCCTGAGGGTCCCTGGGGGCCAACTAGCCCACCAGGTACGTCCAGAAAGCGCCACAGAGCTGCGTTGCAGAGAGGTGCAAAAGGGCGTGGCCTCTGAACACCTCTCTGCAACGCAGCTCCCTGGCGCATACTGGAGGTACAGGGTGGGCTAGTTGGACCCCAGGGACCCTCATGATTCAAGGGGACTTAATCCCCCAACTTAAAACGCGCCACGGGGCGCGTTTGCACAGATGTCACCTCAGGCCCCGCCCCTCCCTTCACCATTGTGCAAATGTTCCTCTAAAATCAGCCGAACTACGAATTCCGATTTACTCACCTGTTATCAGGAGAGACCTCAGTGCTGCATCTTTGAGCCCAGTACTGATCCTGAAAAGTAATTTTAACCGTACTTACCAGTAACTTGAATTTCCTTCCATAGGCTAACATTGACTGGTTTCACTTGGAAATTCTTCTAAGTGTGGAGTTTTGGAACTTTATAATATTCCTCTAAAATCAGCTGAAATACGAATTCCGATTTACTCACCTGTTATCAGGAGAGACCTCAGTGCTGCATCTTTCAGCCCAGTACTGATCCTGAAAAGTAATTTTAACCGTACTTACCAGTAACTTGAATTTCCTTCCATAGGATATCATTGCCTGCTTTTTGCTGAAAAAGTTTCTAAGTGTCGATTTTTGTAACATACAAATATTCCTCGAAAATCAGCCGAACTACGAATTCCGATTTACTCACCTGTTATCAGGAGAGACCTCAGTGCTGCATCTTTGAGCCCAATACTGATCCTGAAAAGTAATTTTAACCGTACTTACCAGTAACTTGAATTTCCTTCCATAGGCTAACATTGACTGGTTTCACTTGGAAATTCTTCTAAGTGTGGAGTTTTGGAACTTTATAATATTCCTCTAAAATCAGCCGAACTACGAATTCCGATTTACTCACCTGTTATCAGGAGAGAACCCAGTGCTGCATCTTTTAGCCCAGCACTGACCTTGAAAAGTAATTCTAACCGTACTTACCAGTAAATTGAATTTCCTTCCATAGGATATCATTGCCTGCTTTTTGCTGAAAAAGTTTCTAAGTGTCGATTTTTGAAACATACAAATATTCCTCGAAAATCAGCCGAACTACGAATTCCGATTTACTCACCTGTTATCAGGAGAGACCTCAGTGCTGCATCTTTGAGCCCAATACTGATCCTGAAAAGTAATTTTAACCGTACTTACCAGTAACTTGAATTTCCTTCCATAGGCTAACATTGACTGGTTTCACTTGGAAATTCTTCTAAGTGTGGAGTTTTGGAACTTTATAATATTCCTCTAAAATCAGCCGAACTACGAATTCCGATTTACTCACCTGTTATCAGGAGAGAACCCAGTGCTGCATCTTTTAGCCCAGCACTGACCCTGAAAAGTAATTCTAACCGTATTTACCAGTAACTTGTATTTCCTTCCATAGGAATCCATTGTCTGGTTTTCAGCAGAAAAGTTTCAAAGTGTCGATTTTCACAAACTACAAATATTCCTTAAAAATCACCTGTATGACTTAAACGCATTCTTTCAACTGTTTACAGGAGATGCACCAGTGCTGGATCCAAGATCCACCACTGAGTAAGAAAAAGTAACGATAACACTACTTACCTGCTAAGTGAATTTCCTCCCATAGGATAGCATTGGTGATTCTATGTGAAAAAGTTTCTAAGTGTCAACTTTTAAAATACAATAATATTCCTTAAAAATCACTACTGTAACCAAAACGCTTTTACTCAACTGTTTACAGGAGATGTCCCAGGACTGAATCTAGGATCCAGTCCTGTGGTTAGAAAAGTAATCCATAATCCATAAAGTAACTAATTGCATTTAACTTGAAATTCACATTGAGCTCAATGTTGCATTGTGTTTGAAATTGTGTTGCCCATTGCAACAACTGTAACTACTGTACTTAAAAGTCTATTGCATATTTGCAAAGTATTTAAACTAAAGTAATTCATTCTGAGAAAGTATATTTTGTAATGTAATGTATAATGTAATTACAATGTATTTAAAAAAATAAAATATCTAAAAGTAAATAGTTTAAAAAATGTAGTAAATCAGTATCAAAAAAATAAATATAACAATTAATACATTTAAAAATTGTCATTTACAAAACCTTTGAAATTCACTGAAAAAAACCATAGGTTTCAGACATGTTATAGTTAGGAATTAGCATTTAAAAAACCTTTGAAATTCACTGAAAAAAACATAGGTTTCAGGCACGTTATAGTTAGAAATTAGCATTTAAAAAACCTTACAAATTCACTGAAAAATCATAGGTTTTAGGGACAGTTATAGTTAGTTGGACATTGCACTCATACAAAACCTGTGAAATTCCCCCGTTATAGTTAGTTCAGGTAACTATAACTCGTGCCCCGCAATGCACTGCTGATGACGTCACATATTACATCACTCATGACATGGTCAGTGACATCACTGATGACATCACTGATGACATCTCAAATGACATCACTGATGACATCATCCAGTGACTGTGTGTTTCTGTAAAGTTTAAATATGTTTAATATAGATAGGGAAAGGCGTATTGAAGAATGAGTGGGTGTATAAGTGTCTGAATGGATGATTTAGTAGGTGCGTGACTAACTCTATAAGTGAGTGATTAAACGTATCTTACTGAATGCATGGGTTAGTGACTAAACTGGGTGAATGTCTGTATCCGTCTGTCTGTTGCTGTGTAAGTGGCTGCATGGGTTTGTGCATAGCTACATGAGTGTCTATATGAGTTATTGATTGGTTGTCTGAGTATCTGTATGGGTGCCTGAGTGTTTGTGTGGGTGGGGTGTGTGTGACTCTGTGCATAGATGTGTGAGTGGGTGATTCACTGGGTGGATGGTTTCAAGAGTGCATCTGTGATAGACTGTATGGGTGGGTAAGTGTGTGTAAGAGTGTGTTAGTGAGTGAATGTATGTCCCAGTGGTACATGTGTGAGTAACTACATATGTGAAAGGCAGTATATATGTGTGTTGGAGTATATAAATAGCTATAAGCGAGAGTGTGTGATTGTGAGAGTGACTGTATGGATGAGTGTGTGCTTGTATCAGAGATTGTATAAGAGCGTAAGAATGTGCTAGTATTTGTATGAGTAAGTGAGCTGGTGTGTGTATAACTGTATAGGTGAGTAAATGGGTGTGTTCTTAATTTGTTGCATGACTGACTAGGTGTGTGAGTACCTCTAGGGATGAGTGGCGGTGTGTGAGTGTTTATATAGGTGTATGAGTGCATATAATAGTCCTGTACTGAGTGACTATAAGTATGAGTGACTGTACGGGTGAGTGAGTAGATGTGTGTGTGTAGACCTAAGAATCAGTGAGTGTGTATATAGTAATTGGTGTTGGAGTGTCTATGGTTTTGACAATGGCAGTCTGTAATTTACAGTGGGTGTATCAAAAGTTATATTAGGGTGTGAGAAGATGCATCAAATTATCACATGGATGATGTCATCAGTGATGTCATGAGTGATGTCATTTGAGATGTCATCAGGTTTGTCATCAGTGATGTCACTGACCATGTCATGAGTGATGTAATATGTGACGTCATCAACAGTGCTTTGCGGGGGCGCGAGTTATAGTTACCTGAACTAACTATAACGGGGGAATTTCACGGGTTTTGTACGAGTGCAATGTCCAACTAACTATAACTGTCCCTAAAACCTATGGTTTTTTCAGTGAATATATATATATAGCCAAATACATCAGCCTAAAGTATACATGTATACATATATATATGTTTTCACTGTAAAAAACGAAACAAAGCTTAAAATGCTATTATAGTTAGGTGTAAACGAAACTAGCATTTAAAATCCCCAAAACCACTGACATTAACCTGTTGGAATTCGCTGAGCTAACTACCGCTTACGCCTCCGCCATGCAGTGCATATATGATCTCACATATTGCATCACTCATCACATTTTAAATGACATAATTGATGATATCACTGGTAACATCACTAGTAACACCAGTCATATACAGCATAATGTTACTGTGTATATGTGGACGAAATGCATGGAAAGTGGGGTGTGCACGTTAAAAGTTATATGGTCAAGAACAAGGTGGGTTTGTAATCTTGCTAACACTCACAAACTACAGTTTTTCATTTACACTGTACAGAAAGTAAATTGCTACTGCTGCTATCATTGTTTTCAATATAAATAATAATTTTTATTGTTTGTCAAACTGATTAGCCACTCCTCACATATACTTATGATGCCATACTATTAATTTTCCTTTTTTTATGTTTACTCTTTCTCCAAGCACTTGATGCAACACATTTTTGCAAAACTTGCACTACGGAAGATGCATTTTTGTGTAGTTATTTGAAGAAATTAAAAATAAATGCTCATTTGTTAGCCTCTTTTAGCTTTCCACATGGTTAACGTACTGAATTTCACCACGCAAAATAATGAAATCTGAGACATAACTATGCACAGATGCTTCATTCTAAAACAAACAGCACAAAAAAACAGCGATGAAACTAGGGTCGCCAATTCTACTTTTAGAAATAGGAACCACACGCACAGCCAAAACAACTACAGAGATGCAGATAAAGCTAAAAAAAAACAAAGGTAGTATTCAAGTTGTGCTGTTTTTTAGAGGAGGCAGATGGCGGGCTGCAATTAAATCCCAGACTTAAAAGTCATTTGAAGATCAGAGGCCAGCGTGAGCAAGAGTGACATTTTTAAAGACATATTTAAGTTAAAGGATCAGGGATGTAACTGGAATAATGACCAATTCAATTGACAAAATGTAAATCTTACTGTAGTGGGCACTTCAGGACGTATTTATGAGAGGCTTGCAACACCAGAGTGTGAGATTTTCTGATTTTCCGGTGGCGCAAACCTCTCAACCATAGCTATGAGGCCACGCAAAGCCACTTTGCGTGGCTTTGCATGGCCTCATAGATATGGTGTAAGGCAAGGCAGCGCAAGTCGCTGCGTTGCATTGGGTTTTCCCAGACACCACTCATGGATTTTGACACTGCCCCAGATTTACTTATTCAGGTAAACCTGGGGCAGCACCAAAACCTTACGCCTCCCAAGAACAGGCGTAATGAGGAGAAATATTTTTATTTCTCCTCGTTTTTTCCTCTTTCCATGTATGCTGCATTCTGCAGCACACATAGAATGAGGAAAACACCTCTCAGGATTGTTTTTGTGCAGGACAGTTCCCCTTAATGCACAAAAACAATCCTGCATGCAATGCAGGCACCCTTGCACCATGATGCAAGGGTGCCTGCGTTTGCGGTTGTATGACAGAGACATGCATGGTTGAACCACTCGTATCTCTACCACGCATCCCGAACAATGAATGCGTCTCAACAACGCATGCCTTTACCACGCATGCCTTTACCACACAATTCCGTGGTGAAGGCATGTTTGGTAAAGGGATGTGTGGCAAAGTTCACGCCCCTTTCCCTCCACCCTGAGTCCTAAAATCCTGGCCCCTGCCCTATAAACCAACTCTCCCCAAACCCTAAAAACTACCCTGCCTCTTAAATCTTAAACTGTCCTGACTCCCCAGCCCTAAAAACTTCTCCCTTGCCCTGAATACTGCCCCTTGCCCTGAGCCCTAAAACTCTGCTACCTACTTAAAACCTACCCCGACCCCCCTTGCCCTGATCCCTAAAACTGCCCCTCCTACCATGGAATCTTCCCCTTCTGCCCCCCTGCCCTGAGCCTTTAAACTCTGCCCACTACTTAAAACCTACCCGACCCCCCTTGCCCTGATCCCTAAAACTGCCCCTCCTACCCTGGAAACTGCCCCTTTTGCCCCCCCTACCATGAGCCCTAAAACTCTGCCCCTACTTAAAACCTACCCTTACCCCCCTTGCCCTGAGCCCTAAAACTGCCCCTCCTACCCTGGAAACTGCCCCTTCCGCCCCCCTGCCCTCAGCCCTAAAACTCTGCCCCTACCTTAAAACCAACCCCGATCCCGGCCCTACTCCCTAAGCCCCAAAATCGCCCCTCAATTAAAACCTACTCTCTGCCCTGAGCCCTAACACCGACCCCCTCCCTTAAAACCTCCCCCCAGCCCCAAATCCAACTCACCTCGTCAGATCCCCATCCTTCGTGCAGGTCCTCCTTTCCGGTTCCTCTCACCGGCCACCGGCCACCGGCCACCAGCAGCTAGAATGCTGAATGCCATACCCACGCATATGCGTGGTTCAGCCATATGCGAGGTTAAGGCAAGCGGTGTTCAGCTTGCATTGAAACGAAACGCGTGCTTTAAGCCGCGTTGGAAAGTCAGTTTCCCGCATTGGCGCTAGGCATCAAATTGTGCTCTAGCGCATGGAGAAAGGACAGGAATGCACCGTATTTCAGAAGTACAGTGCATTCCTGCCCTTGCTGCCCTAAGCAAAAACCCCATAAATGAGGCCCTTCGTATATTAATCGGTTGAGGTACAAGTGGGTTGAAGGAATAGACCATCAAATGGATGATTTCTTTAGTGGTAAAATGTGAGATAGTATCTGAACTTACGATATGGAAAACAACTATTTAGATCTAATGGGACAAGACTGACTTGATTTAAAATGTGGAATAGGTAATATTTTACACCAGTCACAGTGCATGACTTTTATCCAGCAATCAGACTAATGCACATAGGTGCATATATACAATATTTTGGCAGGGGGCGGCAGCGCAAGCCTTCTAGCTGTGCTGCACTACGTCAAAAGAAAAGGGCAGGAATGCTCTGTATCTACAAGATAAGGGTGCATTCCTGTCCTTTCTGCCAGCGCTGGCCCACAAACTGCAGCTGAGTGCCAATGCAGGAACCCTTGCACCACGATGCAAGGGTGTCTGTGTTGTTGGCAGGATTGTTTTTGTGCAGAAAGGTACACCTTCCTGCACAGAAAACAATTAAAGGAGGTGTTTTCCTCATTCGACATGTTCTGCAGAATGCAGCACACGTGGAAAGAGGGAAAAACAACGAGAAATGTACATTTTTTCCCTCATTACGCCTGCTTTGGGAAGACGTTAGTTTTGGCGCTGCCCCAGGTTTACGCTATGTTGTAAATCTGGGACAGTGTCAAAAACCATGGGTGTTGTGTGGGAACACCCACGGCAACATGCATGGAATGCCCCTTCCATGCAGTGTAAGGCATTTCCTTACTCCATATTTACAAGGCCATGAAAAGCCACGCAGGGTAGCTTTGCATGGCCTTGTAAATGTGGGCCGGCACACTGAACAAAACATTAAAAAAAACACTTACCTCCTCACGGCCGTCTCTCCTCCGTCATTGCTGACGAGTACTGGAAACACATAGGCTCCCCTAAGCCAATCGCAACGCTGCAATGCAGCTTTGTGATTGGTCTGAGCACCTTGGTTCTACGCTCAGACAAGGACAGGGAGCCTGTGCATGTTCCCCACCAGGCTGTGTATTACAGCCTGGTGGGGAACATGCAAAGTTCACATAACAGTTTGGCCAGCCAAGACAGCCGACACACCGTCATACGCACTTAGAGTGTGCATGAACCACTCCGACACCAGCCCAGCCCGCCCTAACCCAGCCCCATAGCGAAGAAAAATAAAATTTTAATAACTAGGTTATTATCATTTTATTTTAATTTTTTCCTGCTCTGAGAGCAGTGGGTTGACGCTCCACCGGCTTAGCGGAGGAGTGGCCCCTGATGGAATAAAACCTCTCACAGAACATATGTCTGACCCTGTGATACAGCTCTGAATCACTGCATTGTAGACACAACTAATCTCATCAGGTGTCTACAACAAAGAAGATAACTACAACACAAAGCCAATTCTGCTACCATGAATGTCAGTACACCTTACCCCAACATCCGATACACAAACACTATTGCTGCCTTATAGAAGTGAAAACAGAACAGAAATCCGGAGACATTCTACACAGTGTACTCACAAAAGCGATAATGTTTCTACACATGCCCAACAAAATTACTGTCATGGTCAAATACTGTGTACCCATCATGGTTGTACACCCTGAACCAATTGATAACAGAAGCCATGGTCCCATTTCCATTAAATTAATAATACATTTATTGTTTAAACTGGCACAAATCATTTACTACAGTGCCTCCAGATAGATTATAACAACAGCCTCCCTACCATAAAGTTCACATTTACACATTTATTTAATGAAATCAACTTTCTGGACAGTCCAGTGGTAATAAACAGTATAAACGCATGAAAACCTTCTTTACAAGAAATCAAACAACCAACACAGTTATCTATACATTAGCACTTTTCAGTACTTTCACACTAATTACTCTGCGATCTTCAGATCAGCAACACATCACAGTTTGTACATTATATACACAGGTTCCAAATTGTTGGTTGTTTAATTGGCAAGTGAAGACTGTGATGATCACATAATTTATCCCACAAAAACAGTGGGATAACCAAACTAAAACTCATGTAACTCTGCATACAGTAAGTACGATTTTCTTTTCTTTCATATAACCTGAAGAGCCAATGAGACCCATTCACAAAAATAAGAATCTCTTTTTGAATTCTTTATTTTTATAACTGTTTTTTTATTTTCATTTTGGTTGGAATACATTAAAAAACATATAGAGCAGTGAAAACATGACAGCAGTGCCTTCTCATAGAGGATCTCATCTTCGACATTGGTATGATGGGAGGCAGGGGAGGGGCACAAGGATATAATGGGACACGTCCCCAAATCAAGCGTGGGGAGTGGGCATGGGAGGAGTATCAATGTCCAATCTTGGGCTCTGAGTGTGTGTCTGCCCCCGTATGGGATGCCGTGGAGTCTTCATCCCCCAGCCTATAGTATGCCATCCAGTTGCCCCATAACTTAGTGAATTTTCGCTGCAGCCCCTGCCAGCATACACTAACTTTTCAGCTGCCATATGCAAGTCAATTCCAATTATCCATCGGGATATGGTGGGCAGAGCTTGTACCCCCAAACCTGTGCTGTATCTCTCTTACCAATATCTCTCTTTGCTACCACAAGGCCCAAGGAACACAACATCAACTGCCTGCGGTGTAGATCTGGGACCCCCAGAAGTATATACTAAGGCAGAAACAGGATCTTCTCCTCCAATATGTTGCCCAGCTCTCTTGATATGGCCTCCCAGTAAGTGTGAATCTCAGGGCACCTGCAGATTGTATGAAGAAGGTCCCTTTAGGGACTGGGCAGCAGAGATAGTCCGGTATGGGGATTTTCCCCATTTTATGCCGTCTATCTCTGGATATATAGACTCAATGGAGGAATTGTAACTAAATTTGGCGAAATCGTGCCCGTATAGCCACCGTGCAAGGATGCATCAAGGCCGCTTCCCAATCCACATCATCCATGTCTCCCACATCCCGTTCCCATCATCTCCAGAGCTTCCCCAGGTTCTCAGGTATATTATTTTGAATTGCCTTGTAGATGGTAGATGCTGCTCCCTTACCGAGTGGACCACCTAAGTGATTTTCCAGAGGGGCAGCATCTGGGAGGTCCGTCTAATCACCTTCTCCTTCATCAAGGCATGTTTAAGCTGTGCATATTTATAATACTGCTTTCCTGATAAATCATATTCCTCCCATAGTCACTCAAAGGACATCACCACTCCCCCTTCAATCACATCACCAAGAGTGGAGATGCCAATCAAATCCCACAGGGTTAAACCCTGTAGTTTCCCAACTTCGTACAGCTCACCATTTTCCCAGCGGGGCATGGTCTTGGTCACTCTGCCCCATCCTAGGTGCTGCCTGAATCTTTGCCACGCCACCATACTGTCCATGTAGGGGACCAGACCCGTGATCTGTCAGGGCCACCACATGTCTCCATGACTGTCCGACATAGAGCATCACTCCAAAAGGATTGAGGGATTGTCTTCCGGAGCATACATCCAGTCATTAATAGTTCAGATCTCGGAGGCCCAATAATGCGCACTGAAGTGGGGAAGTGCAATTACATGTTATAGGCAGAGCAGCATAGTGTCCCAAGTGCTATTCTAGGGGTTCCTCCATCCCATAATAATTGCTGGACCTCTCTGTCCAGTTGGAGAAAATAGGATTCTCATATCGGGATGGGGGTATTCTGCATAATATAAAGGAGTTTCAGAAGGGTTATCCTCTTCAGGATAGCTGCTCTCCCCTAAATCGTCAGGGGGAACTTCCTCCATCTGGCCACATCCCCATGCAGGTTCACCAGTGGCGACTCCAAATTTCACCCCAGGAACTTGTCAGGATCCATTGTGACCTGTATGCCCAAGTACCTAAAATCCTCTGTTGTTCTCTTGATTGTGTCTGGAATAGCCATCTCTCAGGACCAGTTGCCAATTTTGCAAAGTACAGTTTTCTCACAGTTCACCCTGTAGCCAGAGTATTGCCCAACTTTTTCACCTTCTCGAGCAGGGGGGCGAGAGTCGCTGCAGGGTCAGTGATGTTCAACAGGACATCTTCCGCATAGTGATATATCTGCTCCCTCTGCCACTGCTTTGCCTCTCCTCCACCACTCACATCCCTTACCCATTTGGCCAAGGGCTCCATACAGAGGGAGAACAAGAGACGGGAGAGTGGGCATCTCTGTCTGGTCTTGCGACCCAGTGGGAACGAGGTCGAAGTGGCACAGTTTACACGCAGCGCTGCCATGGGTTCAGCATAGAGAAGGGACACCCAGCTGCAGAAAAGTGGGGCAAGACTGAATCGCCTCAGTACTGAAAACATATAAGGCCAGTGTACCGAGTACATTATTGTTGGGCCACAACCTGCCCCCAGTGGGTGTATGTGTGGGTGGGACTGATCACACCTTCGCAAATGAGGCAGTAGATCTTACTGTGCATGTATGAAACAAAGACATCCCTGCTTGAACCTTCAAAAACCTTCACCCACTTCATTTACTACCCCCAAGTAAAGATGCGCTGGAGGAACACCTCAAAAATTGCCAGAACTATTGATGCAGTAGCTTCAGTCTATGTAAAAAGACAGAAATCAGATGAAAGGGCAGAAAACAAGCCATTGGATGCTCAGCTTTAATAATATGATTAACTCTTGTTAATCAATACATAACAATAATTGACAGCATTACATATTGAGTGATATTTTCCTCTAATAATAGGTGCCTGTGAAATGTGGTTGTTTATTTTTTTATTGCCCAAAGCAACTTTGCTCTTATTCTGCTAAATCCATGAATTGCAATATTCAGTGCATCTATTTTCATAAAGCTCATTGCTAGATGTATCCCATCCTACTGACTATTGTGATCATTTAATTGAACTCAGCAGAGGCTGGAAGTGGTTATTGGGTATCTGCATTTTCGAGATCTGATACAAGGATTGTTGTATATTCCTTATCTCAAAATGAATTTAGAATTAGCATTGTTCCCATTTTCTCATGCTCATTCATCTGCCTGGAAATCTTGCTTGAAACTTTGTAGTTTGCTTGAAGCTCTGATCTCTGGTAATAGAGGTGTTCATTGGTTGGTTCCATTGCCACTTGCAAACATCCTCAGCTAGATCTTAATCACATACTGATCTAGATGATTATAATCTTAAGAATCTGAGGTTTAAATGTCACTGTAGATCACTATTATCCAGGTGTACACCTCTTTTTCCATATTCCTACTCTTGTAATTGACATCTGAAGGGGGTATTTTTGGATATAGCATACATCTTCCCACATGGCCAACTTTAAAAATAAAGGGTCTTCAATTGCAACATATAGGAGGGTAACATATATAGAGTAAATCATAAAAATATAGAAAAGTTCTCTAAAACAATCTTTGCATTCAAATTCAAAGATTGGTTATGCGCAACAAAAAGCGGTGCCCCTCTTTGGATATTTCCACAGTTCTTCTTCAGGTTTTGACCTGTGTCCTTTCAAGAACTAAAACTATTAATTCTCACCTAAACAAATGAAGCATTTCTGTTTTTTGCATATGGTCTAGTTGTGCAACAAATACAGTGCGACAGGCGTAGGTTAGAGGCCTAATAGAGTCCTCCTTCTACACACTGTAGTTGTGGTTCTCTAGCTAACATTCTTTTCTCAGTTCACCTTGTTGGCAAAAAATGAACGTAGATGTTGACGATTGCTGAAGAACAGGACTTTGTTCCTGAAATGAAACTGCACCAAAACACTTATTAAGTACTTTGGGTCCTTTTTCTCAAACAAAGAAATAAAGAAGGGATTTGAGCTTCTCCGTCATCAGGACCCCTACCCCTCCCATTTCTACTCCCGATAATTTAAATGAATGCAGGTATTCTCAAATAGAGATGCCAATTGCCATGTTATTTATTTAATCTTTCTCAGACTACCTAATTTTCTCTTACAAGTTGCTGCATCAGCCACGCTAGGGGAATCCAGCTCTACATTTGATATTAGTGTCTCTACACCTCACACTTTCTTGTTTCCTCATCATGTCAGATTTTCCTCACAAGCATTCATTCATTCACTTTTCTTGGAGCTAACTCAGCTCGTCAGGCCATCAAAGAGCACTCAAGTGGCTGACGCTTTTCCCCGGGTCATCATTTAGACTCACCTGGAGACCTCAAGTGAGATGCCCAATACATGCATTCTGACTTTATAGTTTCCTTCTCTGAGCCAGGTTCAAAAGTAGATTTAGGACACTTCCAATGAGTGTTTCACGGTTCCATGTGAAATATGGGTATCACCATCATAATGATAGCCCTCAAAGATTTCAGCAGAGTCTTATCATTACCAAGGCTCCTAGGATTATGCACCAAGTAGGGCCAAATTAGGCAGCAAGACTATCTAAATTATTTAGCAAGAAATGCAAATTCTCTGGCAGTATTATTTTCATCCATTTGATCTAGAAACCTTTTTTTCTTAAATCATCATATATGTGGCTAATAATTTTGCAAATATTATAAATCTATATTTAGCAGCCACAGATTTACTTCCCCTCACCAGAGTCCATAGTTGTAGCAACAATTTATTGATGACATGTAAACTAAATCTAAACCTACTTTTTCCACTCCGGTCCCGTTGTTAGCGGCCCTTTGGAGAAAACAGATTTTTAAATCTATCTATTCCAAGATAAACATGTACTATAAAAATACATAATGGGTAATTTGTATACTATGGCCTTATATTGCTTTCTGGGATTCTAGTGATATTTACAAACCACTCAGCTTTTGGTCTCATGGTTTATGAGGTCAAAAGAACAGTTAGATGAAATATTGGACCATGTTACACAGTTACTCTTTAAGGGACTTGTGTTTTGGCTTACAGCACCTCAATATATGTTTACAAAATCTCAGAAATCCTCCTAAACAACCAGTAAGATTCCAGTTATGGTCACAAATTAAATTCACTGAAATTTGCAATTCTGTTGCTTTTAGGGGAATTTCTGTGGTTTCTGTTAAAATGTAAGTTCTTGTATTACATCAAAATCAATCATAATTTCACTTTAACCTTTGTTTTTCAGTGGACATTATATTTAGATGTTGAAATGAGACACAAGCGAATGTAAAACAAAATACAAAATCACTGAAATGCAACACTTATAGTTTAGTGAACTAACTATACCTTGTGCTCCCATCACACCTTTGGTGGCTGGTGACCTTTGAAAGTGGTGGGGCGTAAATACCTTCCTCCAATTGGACTGAAGTTAGCAAACAACCGGCCTGACCTTCTTCAAATGAGCTTGGAGGGGGTTCACTACTGTGAAAACCTAAAAAGAAACAGGAACAAATGGTGCAATGAATATCACAATTTTAACATGCGAGGGCTAAACATCCAGACTTTTGGAAAAGACACTATTATAATATTCCAATACATTTGAGTTGTGCCAGGCAAATCTTGCTCTCTCCATGGGTGCTGGGAGTTAAGTAATTCTATGCTGTACAAGGTTACATGGCCCATCATTTTCAAAATGTTTCTGGCATCTTTGTTTACTTCTCATAAGTCTCAGTCATACCTTATGGAAGAGATTCTACATACATTGAACAAATCAAATGTTATACATATTTCGCAGACACAGTCCGTAGACTTAAGAGCTAGACAAATCTCATAAGCTCACCCAGCAATGGTACTGCTTAATTACCTAAAGATGATATGGGCATATTTAATAACATTTCATGGAATTCAGGGCAGCAAGCAAAGTTGCTGTGCTGTGTTGCTTGAAATGGAGAGAGCAGAAAAGGATCTTAGCTACTAAGATGTGGAGCCCTTCTGATCCCTCCTTGTGATGGCACACTTAAGGCTGACTAGCATCAACCCATGTACCCTTGCGTCTAGGAGGTAGGAAAGAGCATGAATATACAGGTTATCAACCTTTCGAGCAAACCATTGACCAATGAGATGGTTTCAATATTAAGCAAAGGAATGCATTTTTGTCCGACTAACCTTTGTGATGTTAACCAAGTAAAAATTGATGTCTATAAGTTTGTAAGACAACTGAAACTCAAAAAAAAATTCTCTCAAATACTGATGTATTGAATAAACCAACAGAGCATAATGTTACATACAGTGAAATGTCTATTCAAGATGTCCATGATACTCATCTTTTATTGTCAATTACGGAGAATGAACAGGATCCCATTACAATACACCAGGTACTGCAAGATTTGGAATGTTGTACTAACTTTAGCAGTAGTAGTGGTTTGAAATCCAAGTCCAGATGGACCCCGCAAATGACAAGTGGTAACAATATAGACGCATTTCACAAGAGTGTCATTGGTGAATTGGATAAATGGGAAGACAAGTTAGGTTGTAGTACTTTATCATCTTATAGGAGAAAACTTACTTTTAAAGAACGTACTGCTTTGAGAGATTACGAGATGATGAAACCCTTATCATAAAGGAAGCGGATAAGGGTGGAAATATAGTGGTTATGGACAAATGTAAATATGATGCTGAGATCATGGGCCAATTAAGTAACACAGATTGGTATAGGAGCTTACCCATAACCCTATTTTTGAAATCACTAGTATCATCAATAGTAAACTCAAAGTATGGCATACTAATGGCATCCTTAATGATGATGAATATAAATACCTACTGATTGACCGACCAAGGTACCCTTGGCTATATACTCTACCAAAAATTCATAAGAATGCCTCCTCACCCCCAGGGAGACCGATTGTCTCAGGCATCGGGGGGGCCAACAGAGAGAGTTTCAGAATTTATAGACATCTTTTTGCAGCCATTTGTTGCAAATCTACCCTCTACCATTAGGGACATGAAACATGTCTTGAATATCTTCAATGGTTACACATGGGAAACTGATATGATGTTTGTAACTTTTGATGTTGTGTCATTGTACACTAATATTAGCCATCAACATGGTTTGAACTCATTGCGTTATTATCTGTTTAAAAGGCCAGTTGAATTGTTTGAACATACTGAGATGCTAATGGTTATGGCACAATTGGTTCTAGAACATAATGTGTTCATGTTTGGGGATAAATGGTACAAACAGATCTGCTGGACCGCGATGGGTTCCAGGTTTGCGCCGTCTTTTGCCTGCCTCTTTATGGGGTGGTTTGAGGCGGCGCATATCTGGGGCCCTGGCGGGGCCCGTTGGCATGACCATCTTTGTTACTATGGGCGATACATTGATGATTGCTTATTAATATGGAAGGGTGGTTTATCTGAACTACAAGATTTCTTTGCTTATATGAATAACAATAGCTACAATATGTCTTTCACTATGACACACAGTTATACCAACATTGAGTTTCTGGATATAGAATTGTATACGCATGGAGGTCAGGTGAACAGCAGGATGTTTAGGAAATCGACTTCCTGTAATGCTGTGTTGCACGCTGATAGTGCACATCCTAGGTCCCAGGTCAACTCTATTCCATATGGTGAGATGTATAGAGCCCGTCGCAATTGTAGTGAGGAGTCTGACTTTGTTGATAACATCAATGATATTGAGTGCAGATTCCTTAGTAGAGGGTACAACTCAGACGTTGTGAATAAGGCAAAAAGAAGAATCACCACTTTGAGTCGAGAACATACATTGAGAACTAGGACGGCATCCGAGAAGGAATCTACTGCCCCTGTAAGATTGATTACCAGTTACCATCCTTGGTCATCTAAGATATATAATGTTTTGAAACGTTATTGGTTCTTACTCATATCAGATGCCAGCTTGAAACCCTATGTGACGAATCAACCTAAGATCACGTACCGTAAGGGCAAATCATTACGTAACTTACTTAGTCCCAGTTACCCTAGGATGCATAAACAGGCTGTCACCTGGTTACACCAACAAGGACTGGGTTCATTTAAGTGTGGGAATTGTAGTATGTGTAGGTTTGCCTTACACAACATACATGAGTTCAGTTACAATGGTTTGAGAACTTTCACAATAACCGCACATATTGACTGCTCTACTACCTATGTCATTTATGCGATTATTTGTAAATGTAATAGAGTCTACATAGGCAGTACTATTAGAAAGATGAAAGAACGTATATCAGAACACTTCAGGGCCCTGAAGAATAACGACGTCAGATACCCTATTGCGGTTCATGCACAGGATTGCGAAGCCCAGGACAGGCATCTGTCCTTTAAATTCCATGGGATAGAACACGTGAAACCTGATGTCAGAGGTGGCAATCGTGAATTAAAGTTACGACAGAGGGAGGCATGTTGGATCATGCAATTACGAGCAGTGGGTAGGGGACTGAATATCGATCATGAGTTGCAATATTTTTTGGGAAATTGATTGGTTTGCTGGTATTGTGTCTCAGTGCATTTCTGTTTACTTTGTTATTCGTTCTGTAATTCCAATGCTAAAGTACAGAGTCATTTTGATGCACAACCGATTTTCTGTCAGATCTAACGATCAGTATTTACTTTATTATTTGCCTGTCATGCTATGTATATGCTGGTCTTTGATGATATCAATTTCTCATGCACACGCTGTCTATATGGCCGTATTTGTACTATGAACATATCGTTTTCTCACGATTGGCTGGCATACTATTATACTCAACACTACTTGAGTACTACTACCTTGACTTTATGATGGAATGTGCTATTGTGTACGTATCTGTTATTTAACCCCAATTTGCCTAAATATGTTCACATGATTAAGTAATCTGTGCTATACTCCTACGAATATAACACTCACCTCTCTGCACTTTCGGGACCAATTACTAATATTAACATCTGGTACTAACCGTCTCTTTCTTTATTTTATATAAGGACTGGCTTTAGTTTGCTTTGGATTATTACTTATACAATTTCTGACTTGAGTTTTATCCCCTCCAACATGGCGACCGTTTATTTGGTATGTGGCACTGGTACTTAGGGATAGCCCTTGGCGCCGGTATTCAGGGATAGTCCTTTTTTTATGTTTTCACGGTCCATGCGGAAATATAGCTGTGACAGCGATGGCGCCCGAATTGAACGCCGACTTCAGCAGAGGAGTACTCTCCGATGGTGATCCGTTATTACGGTAACTATTTCCTTGTACTTTGGTTCCCGTTTACGGGGTATGCGATACTGGTGGTAGTGCAATTTACTATTAGAATACCTGTGGGCTGAGACCAGTTTTAAAAATCCCCTGACCTCCCCGAGCTCCGTTATTCCGGTAACTTTTTCCTTGTACTTTGGTTCCCGTTTACGCGATACGCTATACTGGTGGTAGTGTATTTTAATATTAGATAACCTGGGGGCTGAGACCAGTTTAAATACCCCTTTACCTCCCCGAGCCTCCCTTATGTCGGGCGAGATCTATACGATGCCGGCTCATGTATGGAGTCGCTGGGTTTGGTATGACTTTTTCTGAAGACCTTTCTAATAACTGGAAATTAACGTATTACCTCTACACCTTTCGTCTGTGTTCTAAAAGAGGGGTGTCACACGTAGTTGAGTTAGGGAATACTATTACATGGTTCATTTCTTTCTCGCTTTAGATTCGAGTTGGTAGCTGGTACTTACCGCTTATTTGGATTTGGGATTTCTATGCTGACAACGATTGTTTCTAATAAGATAAGTGAGTATCTTATATGTTATAAAATACCATATGAGGGTCATGCTTAACTTTGAATCTATGATATTTATTTAAATCTTGGTTTCGGTCTTTGTTTCCCTCTCCTAGTTGCTTGATTGTGACTGGTAAACTCAGATTGGACCAATGACTATATTATTATTTTAAGGAGCTATACTTTTGTACACGGAATTGTGTTTAGACGTACTATTGCCTAGGTGAGTTTATTAATGAGACAATTACATAGGGTGGATGATAATCGTTATTTAACTCACCCACATGGCATGATGACGATAATGACACATTTTTTGGGTTGCATGGTTTCCTTCTGTATTGTACCACGACCACATGGCATAGAAAGATACGAGGTGTCGGTTGCTCTTATGTCTTGTGTGATACCTTTGGTGAGCACAATATTTGATTCGTTCCTATACATTACGTTTTTCTAGAGTGTTTTTTGGCTGTGGGACTATGCACTTCTAAGCGCAGGATTGTTTCCAACCATCCATTTTCTTGTATTACCCTTGTGCCTTGCTGCAAGGGTGCCTGTGTTATGAGCAGGATTGATTTTGTACAGGGAGGGAAACCTTCCTGCACAAAACCAATCTTTAAAGGCATTTTTCTTTTTCTATGTGTGATACGGAATGCATCACACATTGAAAAAGCAAGTAACGAGGAGAAATAAAGCTATCTCTCCTTGTTATGCCTGGGTCTGGGAGGCGCATGATTTTGGTGCAATCCCAGGTTTACTGACATTAGTAAATCTGGGTTTGCATCAAAAACCATGGGTGGATGCATGGAAACGGCCTGCCTCCCTGAAACACAATAATGGAAGCCAGCGCTATGCGCTGTGTTGCATTACTTTGTATTTACTAAATCTTTGCGTGGCTCAGTAAATCCCAGATAAGGACTTGTATTGCCTTGTTATGATTTAAGCCACACAAGGACAACACAAGTCCTAAGTAAATGTGGGCCATGGTGTCTCACATGCTTAGGACTAAGACAGCAGTAGTGATATTAAAAAGATTTCTCAGTGTATAGATCATGAAATGCTTCCATCAAAGTTGGTGAAATAACAAACAGCAGTAAGTATCATTTGGTTCAAAGGAACCAAAGTCAGCAATAAGTCATCCGAGCTTAACAATTACTCAAGTAACTTTGAATGACATATAATCAGTCTCTGAAAATACAGACATTCATCTCACTCTAGCTTACGTTCTCACTGCTGATGTTCCCCTCCATAGGTTACAGATCATCGCATAACATGCAGAATCCTTTCTGAGACCTCCCTGGTACTATATCAAATATATAATGTATTTACTGACCAGCAATGGCCCATAACAATATTTACACTTATTTGTAGGGTTTGCTCAATAAAAACAACAATGCTTGATAAGTGGGAATGGCTGTGCTCCCATTTTGCACACAATGGGCTTTATCCAGTGATTTTGTCCTTTTATGGATGAGTACACATGTATATTTGTCTGTGTTGTTGAAGGTGGGTGTTTCTTTGTGTACTCCCCCTTCAGGTGTGTCATCTGCTGTGATCCCATTCCTCTCATCACCACTGACAGTGCACAGAATACAGCCAAACATCCAAGTTACCTGAGCACAACCCCAGTGTTAGAATCTATTCCATTCTTTAAGTCACCACAGGGCACCCTTTCAGACAGCTTTCCTTAAATACACATATTCTTGATTCAGGTACGGGAGGGGCAAACTCTTATGTCACTCACAATCATAAACATTTTTCAAATTAAATTTCCCTAGGTGTAGAAAGGTTGCTTCCCGATAGCCTAGACTAATGCTCTGCCCAGTTGTGACAACCTCCTTAGAAGGCTAAATTATTTCATTTTCTGGAATTCTTGAATTAAAACTCAGTATAAACGAGGCATACAGTGGAGGGTGCTGGGTGCATTGGAGGTATTTCCTGCAGTCCTATCTGGCCACAGTCTTTCTGCTTAACGATGCTCTTTCTTTTGTAAACAAAGTGGGGTCCTTGTAGGTAATCAGTCCAGTAGCCAGTAGTGTGGATTATGTAGGTTTATTCAGTTACAGGTAAGATGGTACAGCCCCACCGGGAACAGCATCCTGCTGCTCAGTCCCACTCATTCCAACTCCATTCATCCAAACCATGCACTCATGAACATTCTATTGCATCACACTCACACAGGCTGCGCAGCAAGGAACTAGGAGACCACAGAATATAACATATCTCCTTCCTTCAGGAAACAACAGAAAGTAGAAAGAAAATACACATTCCCCACCTCCTGTAAATGTAAGTACCTAATCCTAAATCACAGGAAAAGATCACATTACATTACATTAATTATACACTCCTTAGGTGGTAAAATAAAATCAGGTCACATAAGATCACATACGTGAATCATTGCATTCCTAGAATTAAAAAGGAAGGTGACCTAAAATTACATCACAATGAATGAATCATTACAATCCTTGAATTGTAAAATAAGATCACATAAGTTACAAGAATATTACCCTTCTTAGATTGTAAAGGAAGATCACACATATATCTTGTGCTTCCGAAGAGAACACCAGATACATATATCATAGGATGAAACTAATTAAATCACTTAACCACACACCATAGGACCCACAACTCCACACACTGAAGGACCACTACAGCACCCATCTTGCTAGGCAAAGGAACGCACATGTTCCTGGCAGGATGCAACCTCCACACCCCACAACTGTACGCACTGCAGGATCACTACATCACACTACATCTCGCTAGGCAAAGGAACGCATATTTTCCTGACAGGATGCAACCTCCACACCCCACAACTGTACGCACTGCAAGACACTACAGCACACCACATCTTGCTGGACAAAGGAACGCACCTTTTCCCACTACAGCACAAAGGGACCCTCATGTTCCCACTTCTGCACATCACGCTGGACAAAGTAACAGACATGTTCCCACTACAGCAAATTATAAGTATCTTACAACCCTAGACAGTTCAACATAAGGGAACTCATTGCTCGCTCAGATATCATCCAACCCAATCCATTCCCACACACAGGGACTATTGAAGAGTATACAGGGTATATTCCAATCCACTGACCACCACATTCACAAAGTAATAGCTAACCCAAACACACCCCAACACAAAAATAAATGTCATTGTGCATCTCAAAATGCAATACCAACAAAAAAACATATGCACACATCCTAAAGTGCAGCCACACCTACTTACTTCCCACATGCATCACCACCACAGCAGACAACAACCTATAAAGCATGGTAAACAATCCATACACTGAAACCTTAAAGACTCACGTATAGGCATAGCATTAGAAATACACATATTGTACATGAGCAGTAGCTACCAATAGCAGTCATGTGATTGGTGAGCGACCTCTCACCCGAGACCACTGCCAAAATAACACCAGAATGAATTCACCTTTGACTTTGGTTAATAGCTCCTGCATGACTTCACCTCTGTGGCATGTGCTTAAACTCATACCCCAGCACGTGGATAATCTATTGCCGATAGTTGAAGTACATCTTAAACTCCACTCGCAGTTGAACAGTTCCAGAAGGCCACAGTGCAGGTAAAATCTTTATCCTTTCCTCCTTTAATTAGCAGTCTTCCGCTTCAGAAATAGAACAGTGTACAGACCCAAAGACCTTCACAGCTCACACAAGGATGCGCGCTCTAACCAAAGTTGTAATTTGTTGTTAGGAGAAAAAAAACCTGTCCGACACAAACAGCGTTGCTGAGCTACCACGTCATGACCACCTTACACAGCTTCGATAACCAACGTGCTGTGTCAAAGGAACGAACCGATGTCACTCCAGGTTCCGCCCACAATGCAACTTCCAGCAATCCTGCTCTGATGTATAGCACATCTTGCAGCTGCAACGATGGTCACACAGTGCTGCTTCCAGAATGGTCGCTTCTCACGTCATAGCAGAATCATGTAGCTGCGACGTTGCTGTTGAAGGACCCACGAGTGTATTCTTAACATTTTTAAAGGTACACAACTGTCATAACTGTCTCTTGCACCTGGGCCTTACTTCAGCAAAATATTATGTATACCGACTTCATTCAGCACAGCTCACTGGGGCTTACTTCAGCAAAATATTATGTATGTCGACTTTGTTCAGCACGGCTCACTGACTCCCCGGCTCCCCTCCTCAGTTGCACTGTGGAATAGCCGAACTGTCAACTGTTCACCGCATACATCGAAATAGGTTAACTTCACAGGTCTGATAACAGCACAATCCAATCAGACTGTACCATAGCTCCAACGATCACATTCCTTGTTAATAATTGCAGAAGGTAATTACTGTGAGCCGTGTAAAAGCTGGTCAAAGCAGATCAAAGCACCCAAAAGCACTTCCAATTCTAGGCTGTAGGTTGGCCATTAAAATAAAAGGTGTGAGTTCTCTCCAAATTAATGTTTGAAATGCAGAAAACAACACGCTGCATACAAGCCTTCAACTGACCCTCCAGTCGGCTGCTCTGACTTCAAGCTGATAATATTAAATGCCCAATAATCCAAATCTGTAAGCTGTCTTTAAACTGCAAGTTTCAATTGTGTAGGCTGATTGTAGTGGTAGATTTCAGACCACACCAAAGTGAACGTCCAAAATATCCAATGTGTAGGCCGTCTGTTGTAGAAGACACCGGTGGGGCATCCAAGGCATTGCTCTGGCTTATTTTTAGGCTTTTTTAAGACTATGGCAATCTAATTTTAGTTTCTTGGGTAATTTCTTGGCTCTTCACGCGTGGTTCTTTTCAAAATCGTCACCACTTTTGTAAACAAAGTAGGGTCCTTGTAGGTAATCAGTCCAGTAGCCAGTAGTGTAGATTATGTAGGTTTATTCAGTTACAGGTAAGATGGTACAGCCCCACCGGGAACAGCATCCTGCTGCTCAGCCCCACTCATTCCAACTCCACTCATCCAAACCATGCACTCATGAACATTCTATTGCATCACACTCACATAGGCTGAGCAGCAAGGAACTAGGAGACCACAGAATATAACACTTTCAGAGCCCAGACACCACAGCAGATAGATTACTTTTATTGAAATAAGGCCTGCAAGTATTACATAACAGCACAAAAATATAAGTGCATGCATTGTCCTCTTGGTGCAAGCTATTTGTTTACATTTTTGTTTTATTTCTTGCAACTGTAATAGTTGCAAACACTGAAATATTTCATACTGTTTTTGTGCATCAAATTATTTGTAGCCCTCTGCTAGAAAGCTAGAGAATGAGATGTCACCTCTCCCTAGCATTTCGTAATTGGTCTTTGTATCGCTGTCACCTTCCCTTCCCTTCTATATCCCTATTATATTCTCCTCTCTCTTCTCATGCGCTTATATCATTCCTTTCCCACTCCCTCCTCTTCATCCTTTTTCCTCTCCCATACATCAATCACTTTCTCTCCCTTGATGCCTGTCCTCCCCCGCTGGTTTTTTACCTCCTTTTCTTTTCTTTTGTTCCTTTCTTTCTCTTTCCCTCTATGTCTCCTTAGCCCACCCACTCGCATATTCTCCACGTCTTTCTCTCTCTCTCTCTATACCTCTCCTTATTCTGTCAATTGCACTCCTGGAAGCTTCCTGCAGCTATTTGGTTTTTTTCTTTCCGGTTTCTTACATGTTCTTTCGTACCTTCCTTCCTCTTTCCTGCCTTGGCCCTTTCCACTCCTCCGTTCCCCGACAATATGCAGTGTTCTTTACCTGCTGTGAAGGGAGAGAGAGTTTTTTAAAGTTTAACTTACTTCGCATCTCAGCAGAGCTCCTTCATGCTCATGATGTCGACCCTCTACAGAAGTAGCTGCTGAGATAAAGCGGGAGGAGGACCTCAGAAATCACTGAGGAGGCCTCGCCATGTGGGGCTACGTCTCTCCATGCCTCTGGAGACAGATTGTTGCTCTTTTCTCACCTTATCATAGACTAGGGTGGAATCAGAGAATTTGCTGACCTCATTTCAGCCTGTGACAAGGTGAGAAAAGGTGGAGTCAAAAGGCAGGGCAGGGATGATAGAGAGGTCTCCTGGTTCGTGCTGGGCTGTACAGCCCAAAGCAGGAGTGATATTTTTGGCTAGGGCCCTTGAAATGCTTTCTACACTTCAATGGCATTCTAGTGCTGCCACAACCAATTCCCTACACATGAGCAGAAGTTCTCTCTCCTCGCTCTGGCCATGAAACCATAAGGAGTGACAGAGAGTAACGATAGAGTACCCTTTACTGTTAAGTAAACAGTACCGCAAGCCACTACACTGTTTTCTCAGCACTTTGTTGTGAAGGGCTGAAGTCTGGGCAAATAGAGTGTTAGGTGGTCATGGAGGTATGGACGCAGGGTTTGACCATATGGCAAGCCCACCACTCAAACCTTTTTCTATGGTGATACAGGATCTGGTATTACACTAGACGTTGCAGACAACCTCCACTGTGTATGTCCAAAGTCTTTGCATAGTGTGGGATGGCCACATGTGGTTGGACAAATGCAGATGGTTGGAACTGGCCCTTTTTGCAGGGTTATCCCTAAAGGTTTTGCCTTCCTCCTGTAATTTTTATGACCTGTTTTTGTTAGTTTTATGACTCTGGGCACTTTACCACTGCTGATCAGTGCTAGAATGTGCTCTGTCTTGTAAACTTGCTAAGATTGGTCTACACCTGTTTGGCATATTTGATTTACCTGTATGTCCCTTGTTCAGTGGTATCCCACAAACCCAGGGCCTGTAAATTAAATGCTACTAGTGGACCTGCTGTGCTGCTTGCACCACCCACCGAAGTAGCCTTTCAAACCTGTCTCAGGCCTCTGCAGGGCTTGCGCGTGCAGTTTACTGCCACAGTGACGTGGCACTTAAAGTGGTGGCCAGGTCTAAAACTCCCATTTTACTACATATAGGTCACCCCTAAGGTAGGCCCTAGGTAGCCCTATGGGCAGGGTGCTGTGTAGGTAAAAGGTAGGACATGCGCCTTAGTTCTGTGACATGTCCTGGTAGTGACAAACAGCCTATTTGGTTTCTTACTGCTGTGAGGCTGCCATCTCATAGTTTTGCATTGGAAATTCCCTGATATGTAATTCAGTGGTAATTTCTGATATGAAAGGGATAGTGTGGCCATGTTTGGTATGTTTGAAACAGTAGTAATAAATCCTGCTTATTGGGGAAAGCGAATTTGTTGTTACTATTTTAGAAATGCCACTTTTAGAAGTGCGCATTTCTGTGTGCTTATGAATCTTTGTGCCCTTCCTGGTTGTGTATTCAATGTCTGGTTTAGACTGACAGGAGAAGGGAATGTGCATTCACTCTAAACAGTCACAAGGGGGGTTGAGGTGTGTCCTGCCTTTTCTGGGTGACTCAGTGCTACACTGAATGGACTTTGGCTGCATTTAGAGTGGTGGGAGGAGTTTCCCTTGCACCTGAATAGGCCTGGTCTGCATTTTGAGTGGTGGTAGTAGTTGCACCTGCACCTGAACATGGCTTTCCCTGACTTTCACAATGCTGTCTCTGTCCCCCTGCAGTGTGTCTGGAGCAAGGGCTTGGGATTGAATGGGGTGTTGTGCACTTCTGAAAGTTGTTTGAAGTGCCCCTAGAACAAATACTTTTGGACTATAAGTACATGGGCTATGACCCCGTGATTTTAAACTCTACGTGGACTTGTAACCAGATGCTGCTGGCTCTACAAACTGCACCTTGCCAGAAGGAGATGTCATGCTGTCAGGAGGAAACTGCCATCTGTTGTGCTGACCTTTGCCCTGCTGGGCTACAAGAAGGACTACATGCTTCCCTACAAGGACTCTGTGTGCTGGCCTGCTGTACCTATTCCTGCTTAGTACCCCTAGTGATCTCCCAGGACTTGGTGGACTGCCCTGTGTGAGTTGAAAACTTAGCGTGTGGTGAGCGCTTGACTGTTCACTTCAATTGTAGGAGCGTGGAGAGGGCTCCAGCAGAGGTGGATTTCTGCTTTGAAAGGAAAGTGCATGAAGAGTGCTGTTCAGGAAATCCCTGGACTAGCACTTGCAGCGCTGCCCTTGCCTCGTGTATCCAAGTGAAGGGAGGGGAGAGCTGAGACAGGAAGCACTATCCCTCTCCCTGGCGGCCAGTACGTGATCCCACCGTGATTTACAGCTGGGGCCCTGCTTACTTGCCCGGAGGAGTATCCAGCATTTCCTGTCAACCGACGTGCCACCCGGAAGCTCCTGGTGTTGCCCAGCAACCATCCAGGAGACCGAAGCAAGGGGGATGTTGTCGGCAGGCGGCCCAACGCAGTAAGAGCTAGACCGCATTGCCCAGAAGAGTCCCCGGTGTGAGGCAGTGCAGGGCGCTCCCTGTATGGCCAGAAAGGAGCCCTACCCACATTGCACCAGCCGCACCGAGGGCCTCAGGCCTTCTAAGGTTGGGGCGGAGTCGCCCTACCGTTAACAGCTGTGCCACGCGCAGCCAGCCCCTTTTTGAGGGGAGGTCACCTGCCAACGTTGGCAGTGCGGGTGCCTCCCTTCCTTGTTGAAGACATACCTGGGGCATTGTTGCTGGATTGTTGGGACGGGGTGGAACCTCGACGGAGGCCCCTGATTCCCTGCAAGAATTCACCACATTCCTGGTATAGGTGCCCAGGTGCTGCTGCGCCCAGGATCCTTGGTGCATTACCGCATAACCCCTGATAAGTGTGCAGCTGTGCTGCACCCTATATTCTCCTGGGGGTACTTTCTGATACCTGCGGTTACGGTGACATGTGCTGACCCATGAATAATAGTGCTGCAGTTCATGCCCTAACTTAGTGATGCAGATGGGGCTGCTGTTTGTACTGTCAAGTTTGCACAGTGGTGGGTGATTCCTGTGTTTTGGGTGCTTTACCCAACTGCTACATTTTGTGCCCTGATGTTATGATGTATGTTGGTTTACTTTGCCAGGATTTGCATAATATGTCCAGCAGCTATGATTTATAGATGACCTAACCTGCATTTTAGGCCCTGATGTTATGATTTATGTTGTTTTGCCTTGCAATTGTCAGGACAAAAGGCATTACTTCATGATTTGCCAAGTATGTGCAGTGATGGTGTTTTTGTAACCTGTGCAACCTATAAAGTGTGCACATGATTGCACTACCTATGCAGTTATGACCATTGCCTTATGGCAAAGGGATTTATGATCTAAGTTATGTTATGACAATCGCCTTGTTGGCGAAGTGATTTATGTGATTATGGTCGAAAGTGTTTTATGTACAATACAAATGATATTTTTATATAACCTTGTGTGGAGTCTCTTTTGTGGTGTGCCTAGTGCGTCACTGGTGTGTGTGTGTTGCGCAAACGGTTTACACGTTGCCTCTGGGATAAGCCTGACTGCTCTGCCAAGCTACCAGGGGGGTGAGCAGGGGTTATCTTGTGTGTGTAACTCTCTTACCCTGACTAGAGTGGTGGGTTCTGCCTGGCTTAGGTGCATACCTAGCCAACCATAAACCCCATTCCTAACACAGACCCTGGACACCGTCTGCATCAAACTTGACCGACGTATGGCAAACAATTGTATGCAGGAGAGGTTTGATGCTTGTGGAGGTTTGAATGCAGGTCCTTTCTAGAATCTAAGCAATAATTCCAAGTCCTGATGTGGATTGGAGGCAGGGTCTGACCGGAGGCTAATACTGAGATGTCATGAGTGATGTAATTTAACATTCCATGAGTGATGTAATAAATGAGGTCATGCGCAGCACATGAGGGGGTGAAATTTATAGTTAGTTCACTAAACTATAACTGGTGTACTTCAGTGATGTTTTGTTTTTTTACCATTAGCTCATGTCTCTTTAACCATTTTTTCAGTAAAATTCTGTTTTTTTATTTAACATAAGTTAAGGTTTTAGAACCTAGCCTAACTATAACATCACTTTGATCCTTATTTTTGGGTGAATATACATACATATACATGCATATATGTATTTGTATGCAGTTATATAAACATGTATATTCACTAAAAAAGCAAAAGTGTTGTTATACTTAGGTCAAAGATTTACTTAAAATATAGCATTTTAAACTCACTGAAACCACTGAAATTCACCAGTTACAGTTAACTGAAGTAAGTATAACATTAACCCTGGGCGTAGTTTGCATAGTACAGTTTGAACTACGCTCAGCTACGCAAATTACACTAATTGCGTAGTGCATAGCTGTGTGTTTGTCTGCACTGCAATAATTGCAAACGGCATCTTGCACAGTGCAAGTTATGATAAAATAAGTATCTCTGTCTTTATATGCTAAAATGCATATAGTCATTTCACAAAAGTGAAAACAATAAATTAACAAGCAGTGAGAGAGGTGATGATTTTGGGATCCTCCCTAACCTAGGGAGAAAACCAAGCAGATGCCTTGAAAACAAAAAGCACATCTTGTTGAACGATTCGGTGGTGGTCCCATCCTCTTAGGACCACCCCAAGCACAGTTATTGGCAAAAATACAATCCCAACCAAAGGCCCTGCAAAGCATTATGGGACGAGATTAGCAGTGGGCAGTGAATATTATAGTATCCAATATCAAAATAATTCTACAAAGAGCTGCAGTTCAACTAGTCAATACTAGATGTCCCTCACGAAGTCAAATGCAAAGCATTGAAATTATTATTACATCAAGCTGCAGTTCCACTAGTCGTTACTAGATGTCCCTCACGAGTCAAATGCAAAAGCTTCATGAAAGGGTTTCAATGCTTTTGCATTTGACTCGTGAGGGACATCTAGTAACAACTAGTGGAACTACAGCTTGATGTAATAATAATTTCAATGCTTTTGCATTTGACTCGTGAGGGACATCTAGTAACGACTAGTTGAACTGCAGCTCTTTGTAGAATTATTTTGATACTGGACACTATAATATTCACTGCCCACTGCTAATCTCATCCCATAATGCTTTGCAGGGCCTTTGGTTGGGATTGTATTTTTGCCCATAACTGTGCTTGGGGTGGTCCTAGGAGGAAGGGACCACCACTGAATCGTTCAGCATGATATGCTCTTTGTGTTCAAGGCATCTGCTTGGTCCTCCCCTAGGTTAGGGGGGACCCCAAAATCATCACCTCTCTCATTGCCTAATATTTTCATTCTCAAAGTTCACTTTTGTGAATTGGTTATATGCTTTTTAGCATGTAAAATTGCTTAATCAAAGCATTTGTAGGTGTTGATCATTTTGTTGCTACGCTACATGTTTTAGCACAGTTTTTGCACTGTGCTACGTGCAGTTTGTGTAGTGTGTAGTAGCGCAAACTATGCATGCTCTGTGAGTATAGCGTAGTACTACGCCCAGGGTTATATAACATGCACCCTCGCCATGCCCAGTGATGTCATTTTATTTGTTATCAGTGATATTATCAATTATGTTAGAGAACATGTCATGAGTATTGGAGCTTGTGAGATCATTAGTAGTGCATGGCGAGTGCGTAATTTATAGTTACTTCAGTTAACTATAACTGTTGATTTTCAGTGGTTTTGTTTTAGTTTAAAATGTTACGTTTTAATTGACATCTTTACACAACTATAGCATCACTTTAGCCTTTGTTTTTTTCAGTGAATTTCTGAGTTTTAAAAGAATAATGTAAAATCATATTACCATAGCTACCATTTCCCATTACTAATACCAAACATAACTATAACTTCACTTTAACCTTTGTTTTTTTCAGTGAATTTCCATGTTTGTTGTAACATATAGATTACCATATCTAAAAATGCCAACCCCCCTGCTGGTCACAGCCTTTGGCTAGGGGTTGGGCACGCTCCCTGTGGTTAACCCCGTTTGGCACAGCCTCTCTTGTGGTACGCAGGACCTGGCCATCACCATCACAACATAAGGGGATGTCATTTTAAATAAGGCAGACCTACTGGCTTTGTCAAAGGTTCAAAACATCAGTATATGAAAGGCATGTTGATTGGCTTTGTCAAAGGATCAGGTTAAATATGACACACCCACTGGCTTCATCAAAGGCTCAAAATATCAATATGTAAAAGGCAAACCTATTGATTTTGTCTGGGGGTCAGGACATCTATATAGAAAGCAGGCCTACTGGTTTTGTCAAAGGGTCACCAAATTAAAAATTAGTCACATATCATAATTTGCCATTAAAATGAATGGAATCAACAGCCATAATCCAATATATTCATTATTAAAACACCCATAACAATTTTCATTGATAGTAATTCCCAGTAAAATATTTTAAATAAAGCACTCTTAATCTATATAACAATAAACTTGTGTTTGAGTCTTTTTTAACACTCTTCAGGTCACAGAATGCAGCAATAGTCCCCACACTACAACAGGAGAGCATACAGATCCAGCTTGGAGTGCTTTGAAAAAATTGGTACATGGCCCCCTTCTTTTTGCTTCGGGGTCTCGTGGATCAGGCCCTGGGACTACTTCAAATGTGCGCTGAACCTCAGGGAAATGGGAGTCCACAAGGCATGTACCACTTCAGGAAAGGAGCTCTCACACACTCCCCCACCCCAAATGTATTCAAAAAGTTTAAAAATGCACTGGCACACCCCGAGGAGATGTTATTGAAAAAGAACATCCAATTTTTTTTAAAACTGATGTCACTGTGCGGGCAGCAAGAAAATTGGCCGGGGCACCTGCCAACACTGCTCTACTCTCCCAGGGGAATGGGGTCTGGGACTCATAATTTGCGTCAGTCCCCAGGGGGTGTGGTCTCTGGGGCCATTACATGGCTCAGGGAGAGGGGCCCCATGCAACATCCCCAAATAAATAAATTAATATGAGCTAACCCTTGGGCCCTGGCCCACCCTGGGGTTAATTCAATGAAAAACAGGGGGGAGGGGTGATGTCATTGAACATATCATGAGTGATGTTATATGTGAGCTCATACGCCATGTAAGGCGGGGGCGCAAGTTATCATTAGGATTGGCCAAACCCCGCCACCCACAGCTGAAGGCCCTGCACAGTGTGGAGTGGACTTCCTTTGGAGAGGTTGGCCAGAGTGGTGCTTGCCACTGTGTAGTTATAGTTAGGTCAGAGTTTCCACAGAAAGAGTATTTTATATCCACACACACACACATATGTATATTCCGCTCCAGAAGCATTGTAGTGGGTAAGTCATTGTCAACCAAAAAGGTGCAGTGGAAAGGTTATGCTCTTGTCAAAATCAAGCAACATGTGCAGCCTGCGTTGTGAACACTCCTAGTAGTAAAGCAAGCATTGTTTACTTTCAAAATGCATATGCCTCATGTTGGTCTACTCTTATTTCTGAAGGATACTCCTCCAAGAGTTGATTAGAAACTTAATTGGTTTCTGAAATATTCCTGATGTTATCCTGTCCGAAAGTACTACCTTCTAATGAGCGATTTTCAAAAATCAAAACATGTTTTATTAAGACATGTATAACTAATGATTTTATGTCATTCGTGAATATTTTGTATCTGGTGTAATAATACGATTAATTACTGTGATTATGCTGAAATTGGATTTGAGCCTAGCAATTACATTTTAATAATAACAATAATAATTCTTTAAAAGTGAAGCACGTCATATTAAAATCAGCTTCGCATTAATTCATTGCACACGTTCGAGTTCCATTTATTTATCCATGCTTCATTCATACTTGTCTTAACTTCCTACTATTAACCACATATTGGAGGGAGCGTATTGCCGAAAACAACTTTCTCTCATATTCCTAAGAGAATGTCATAAAATATTATTCAGTCCATGCAATCCTTTTCAGCTCTGTCAAATCCATTTCTTGCCATTCACACCTGGAGAAAGAACCAACAGAGAACAACCTACTTGTCTCTTTAAGTAGAGACTCTGGGGCATATTAGCAAGAAGAGGCGATAATCATCGCTAACCCTGCTTAGCGTGATTTTTTTTATCGCCGGTTATCGCTGGAATATATCACCACGCTAACGCTGTATTAGCAACGATTAGCGCTATGGCGATGAATATTCCAGCGATAGCGGGGGAAATGGGCCAACATCGCTGTTGCATGGAGAAGGGAGAACACCTTGCTGATACGACCCTGTGGTCGTATCAGCATAATCCACCCCCCCATGTTAGGTATGGATAACACCTGCTAATTGCAGGTGTTAAATAAATAGCGATGACCCCGGTTAGCGCGACTTTTCACGTCGCTAACTGGGGCCATGGCCACCTTGCTAATAGGCGATAGGCCTGTTAGCGAGTGTTTCCCAGGTTTGTTCGTCGGGAACGCCCACTTTGCATGTCATTAGCGATAAATATCGCTGACATGCAAAGCGGTAAAAAAACGGGCGCTAATGCCCGAAAACTGTCTCTAACTGCTGTTAGAGACAGTTTGCTGATAGGGCGATATAAATATCGCCGCTTTAGCGGCAAAAAGTGCCGCTAAAGCGGCGATAGTGCCCTTGCTAATATGCCCCTCTATTTATGTTTCCAAAAATATAAATTGCAACTTTCTGTTATATGATCACTTTCATAGGATACTCTAATGCTTCCTTATGAGAGGGGAGGTCAGCGTCCGACTGACACAGGAGTGCCCAATTGGAGGAAGAAGACGCCTGATTAGAGTAAGTGGGTGGTGGAATTAGAGCACCTCTCACCTCTGTTTGTTGTCAACAGTGGTGGAGTAGACAGAGAAGGGTCAAATATGTGTTGGGTGTCCCCATGAAAACTCCACCCTTAGCCTGTAAATGTTGGTCCTGTCTAACAAATCTGCATGGCACAGCACCCGCTATGAGGCCAGTTACATCACTGCTAATAAAGACCAGTTTTTTTAATCTAAATGTGGGTAGTGTAAGTAGGGCACTCAATGGGCCTTCCAAAATGGGAACTGTTAGGGGATCCGGTTTATTCTCAGAGATGGGGGAGACAGAAACACACTTATACTTGATGGACACCATATGGGATAAATTTCAATCCAGCACTCTAGAGGAACATCAGACAGAAATCCGCAGCAGGAGAAAAAATAGTACACTAGGGCCTTTTTCCTCTTTCGATGTTGAGGGAAAGTTTTTTACACATAGTTCAACATCACTGCTTTTTTCCATGTATTTATTCACTGCAGAGGCAAAATACAGATGCCTCAAACATATCATCCAAAAGTAACTATCTTTAATTAAGAAATACTAGTATTTCAGGGCATAAACTATGTGGAATTATTCTGTAAAATGTTTTACAAATTTAAACCAACATTGGCAAAGCCAATCAATCTGATGTTGGTGTCTAGTATTTTGGTTATGTAAATTGTATTTTTTTTTTATTACTTTTTTTTCTAAAATGTTGTGGGAGCTGCTGGCCTTTGCCAGTATTAAAAATAACATTGGAGGGGGCGTGGCCAACTGCCGTGGAAAATGGCCGCTCCTTGAGGCAGCCCTGTCCGAGTGCACCCGTTCATGAGGCCATCCGTCCACATATCCGGGATCGCTGAGCTGTGGTCGTCAGCTCTGTGTCCATGATTCCTGTGGGCTCATTTTGAGCCATGAACTGACCAAATTGGTGGAGAGACGCCGGAGATTCGCCCGATGGCGCGTCCGTGCTGAAGTGCTTGCATCTGTGGTAGAGGAGGGGCGAGGAGCTCCGACGCACGTAGCTGGCCTGGTTTTGGTTGTCCCTCCGGTCGTGCATCCTGCTGAGATTGCTGAGCTGCGGGCCCTGAAATAACAGACGGCGGAGAGATCCTCACGAGGTGTCACTCCGGTGAGCAGCGTGCTGGAGTGGAAGTGGCCCCGAGCGAGATCGGCACCGCGATGGACTGACTGAGTGGAGGCGGCGCGGAGGGGCCTGCATTGCTGGGGCTTAACTAACGTAAGGAGGGGGCAAGCAATCCGACTGCAGAGTGTACCTGCCCCCCTGAGGCAGTGAGCAGGGGGGCAGGTGAGAGAAGTACTGATGGTGTCCCCCCCTCCCTCCAATTCTTCCCCGGTGGACAGATAGGCCTGAATCGCCCGATCGTAGTCGAGGGCACCCGAAGGAGGGCCCACGGTGAAAATCTGGTTGCAGGGAGCGGACATGGAGCGGCCTAATTAACATTAACAGTGAGAAGTTCTGGGCGTTGGTCAGAGAGGCCGGTCGACAGCTCAACACTGCGCAGTGCCGCCGTCAGCAGGTACAAGTGTCGCGGTGCCTCGCGTCCCGGCCTGGGACCAGTGGCCGGCTGTGGTGGTGAGACGGCAGCGCATCCACGGTGATAGGGGGTCAATGAGGAATTGAGACTCACCGGTCCCAAGATCGCCGCACTTGCTGATACTCCGGGGAGGCCCTGTGTCTCTGCAGGGAATTCTGAGTACACTTTGCAGATCAAGTGCTGGCCGGTGATTGGCAGCCAGCAACGCTGAAGACGTGCCGCTCCTGGGAACACTAAAGGTGCAGTAGTGGGGGATTTATCAGAGGGGCAAAGTACAGGAGGCAACAGCCATTGCAGATTGTGGCTTCCCCCCTGAGAGAGGACGTAACCCAGAGGCACCCGCCTAACGAGCTAGTCGGGCTACCCGACCGGACTCTACTTGCCTGTGCGCAGGTTTACGCTGCTTCGACATGGCGGGTGGCCGCAGCACCAAGGCCTCTCTGCAGGCCAAATTGGACAAGTATGCTCGGGACAAGGGCTCTGGTCCCAGTCAGAAGGAACCACATGGCCCGCCCGAGAAACAGCAGGACGCTGATGGGGTAAAGGAACCGACCCTGCCGGATATCCTCGCGGCCATCACTTCCATGAGAACGTCCCTGGAGTCCAGGATCGACTCTGTGTCCTCGGAAGTATCCTTAATCAGAGCGGACATGCGATCAATGAACGTTAGACTTAAAGACGTGGAATCGACTGCGGGCTCCCTTGTTAAAGATACCACCACCCTTCAACAGAGGGTGGATGAGCTGCAGTCTCGGAGTGAGCGACTGGAGGTTCAACTGGATGAATATGAGGGGCGCTCACGGTGCAACAACGTACGAATCCTGGGGGTCCCGGAACGTGCGGAGGACCAAGCAACGGACCTGTTTGTGGAAGAGCTGGTCATGAATCACCTGAAACCTACTAGACTGTCGAAATTCTTTACTGTCGAGAGAGCGCATAGAGTGCCGGGGGCAAACCGAAACCTGGAGCCTCCCCGCGACCTATAGTAGCACGAATCTTCAACTATAGGGACAGGGACATTTTTCTACAAACGGCACGTGCAACACCACCAATTGAATTTCAGAATAGTAAAGTGACTTTCTTCCCAGATTTCACACTCCAGGTACAACGCCAGCGACGCAGCTTCCTAGAAGTAAAGAAAGCACTGCGGGATAAGAATGTTAAATATGCCATGCTCTTTCCAGCCAAACTAAGAGTGGAATCAGAGGGAAAGGTCTGGTTCTTCGTCACCCCTGAAGAGGCATGGGACTGGCTTGACGGCTGGTGTCTAGCCGGAAAGAAGAATCACCAAGGTCAGCGTAATGGTCGAGAGCATCCTCGAGGGGACCAGGGGATGAGATCCCCGCCGAAATAACGTGCAGACGACGACGGCGCCATGTGAGGACTGGTCTGTATGACTTATTGTACTTGTGCAGTTACTGCAATCACCCCTCCACAGGGCATGGTAACGGTTGGTTTCTCCAACGCAACTCTAGAAGGGGGACAGGCACGAACTGCAATTCCAGATAGTCGGTGCAGGACTGAACAATGTTATTCAAGAAGTAATGGATGAGGGGCACCGTGCTATCAATTCAGCAACTGACTGTATTGTTTGAACGGGTGTCAGGTTGAGCACACGCACCTTGAGTTATAGGGGTGGGCGATAGGCACTCTGCAAGTTGGGGGTAGCGGGAGGTTTCGATACCACCATGCAGGGAGGCAGGTAGGGGGGTTCTGATGTTTAAGTTGAGGGGGGTGGGGTTCCTGTCATTTAGTGTTTTCAATACATTGTATAAATATGACACTGACCACACAGTATATCTTTCTAGCGTCAGGATGGGGGGAGGGAAGTTTAGTTTTGTTCATAAAATACAGTTCGGACAAGATGGACAACAAGTGGTGCACTAGAGACAGAGAAATGAGCACGCTTAACAAGGCAACATGGACACATGGTAGGGCAGGATGGGCGTTCAATGCCGCAAGAACACTAGGTACTATAAGGGGGCTCCCCCTGCGACGGCAGTTTACCTCCCTTGACAAGTATGACCCCAACGACTAAGCAAGGCCTCAGATTGCTATCCTGGAATGTTAATGGACTGGGGGACAAGATCAAGAGGGGAATTGTGCTTCAATTTATAAAACAACATGCCCCAGATGTGATCTTATTACAAGAGACGCACTTATTAGGAAACGCATGTAATGCAATGTCGCGGCGGGGGTTTAAACTTGTGGCACATTCTGCGTTTGGTTCAGGTTCCAGGGGGGTGTGGATAATGGTGCGCAACACTTTTCCAATGACGATTGATCGTACCCTGACTGACAACCTAGGTAGATTTGTGGCGCTCACAGGGACATGGGAGGGTTGCACGTTAAATCTAGTCTCGGTCTACATACCCCCGGGTCTCCAGGCCCCGGCTTTCAGGGACCTTGGAAGCCTCCTTCTTGACCTGCCAGAGGGAAGACTGGTGCTTGGGGGGGATTTCAACTCCATTGTTTCAGATTCCCTGGATTGGTGGCCCCAGAGAGCTTTGCCTCCTTCCCGAATGCACATACACAGTTTTTTGGGAGCCATGGGTTTAGTAGATACATGGAGGAGGCTCCATCCGGAAGAACGGCAGTATACTTTCTATTCGGAGGCCCATTGTAGTATGTCTAGAATAGACTACGTGGTGACGTTGGCGAGCCAAATGAGTAGTATCAAAGAGGTACACCACCTTGCGAGGGGCATATCAGACCACTTGCCTGTCTGGTGCCGAATGGAGGTGGGCGAGCCCACCGCTGGTAGAACGGCTCCTATCAGCCCGTGGTACTTCAAAATCCCCCAAATAAGAGACAAAATCACCCAGGACATGGAGGTATACTTCCAGGAAAACTAGGGCACGGTGGACTCAGCTCTGACACTATGGGAGGCTTACAAAGTGGTCATCCGGGGTGTAGCCATGGCTCAGATAGCTGGCTCAAAGAAAAAGAAACAGGTGGAACTAGTTCGCCTGGAAGAAGACATTTTACAGGTAGAGAATACACTTCTGGAAGACAGCTCAGATGACACCAGGCAAGCTCTGCAGTTGAAAACAAAAGAATACACCGACTTGGCTACTGAGTCGGCCAGGGCTCAATGTAGGGCAACGCTTAACAGAATATATGACGTTGGGTACAAGGCGTGGAAGCTGCTGGCCTGGCTGGACCGTAGGGACCAAGTGAATAGAGTAGTGGTGGAAATAGAAGCAGGGTCGGGGACAAGACTCACCGAGCCGCAGGAGATAGTGGATGCATTCGGCCAATACTATCAGACCGTTTATGCATCGCAGACGTCATATACGGAGGAAGAGGCGGCCTCCTTCTTGAAGGATATCTCACTGCTGTTGCTCACTGAGGAAGAGTGCTTAGACTTGGACCAAGGGTTGACTTGTATAGAGATAGAAAAGGCCATACAGGATTTGTGGGGGGGGTAAGGCACTGGGTCCCAATGGCTTGCCCGTGGAACTATATAAGCTTACTATGAGTAAAACTGCACCCTATCTAACTAAAATGTTCCAGGAGAGTAAGGAGGTGGGAATACTTCCCGCTGACCAGAGGCTCGCAACGACTGTGGTCATTCCTAAGGAAGGGAAGCCGAGAAATCTGTGCTCCTCCTATAGGCCAATATCGTTGCTTAATGCAGAAGCCAAGATATTGGCGAAGGTGTTGGCTACCCGGTTATTACGGGTTATCACAAAGTTAGTCCACCCGGACCAATCGGGCTTCATGCCAGCGAGAAACACTTCCCTCAATCTGCATAGACTCCAAGGAGTACTAAACCGAGCAATGACGATCAGGGAAGATACGGTGGTGGTGTCTCTCGATGCGGCCATGGCATTCGATACCATCGAATGGGCCTACATGTTTGCCGTGTTGCAGAAACTGGGGTTTGAGAAGGAATACATAGGGTGGATTTGTCTCCTATATAAAGATCCGCTGGCCCAAGTGGTAGTCAACAATAGGAAATCAGGTACCTTCACACTCTGCGGGGGCACCAGGCAGGGCTGCCCCCTTTCACCTTTGCTTTTTGCCTTGACACTTGAACCGCTGGCAATGTGGATACGTAAAGATCCAGTGATTAGGGGACTCCGATGGGCGGAAGGTTGGGAGGACCGTATTTCATTGTAAGCAGATGATATCTTATTATACTTAGCGTCGCCAGCAGCCTCCCTGAATAGAATATTACATAACTTTGCCATTTTTGGCAGATTTGCTGGGTACAAAATTAACTGATCAAAGTCCGTACTCTACGTCCTAAGTGGGGCATCACCTTCATTACCCAGGGGTTTCACTATCGCAGAAGCTAAGGACAAGTTCAAATATTTGGGGATCTGGGTGTCCAAAGACCCGTCACGTTTTCATGAGCAAAATCTTCAGCCCCCTCTGCGGCGACTTAAGGGAGACGTCCTGCACTGGAGATCGCTCCCTTTGTCCCTTCTAGGGCGCGCAGCCCTATTTAAAATAATGTCCCTCCCGCGTTCCGTGTATGTATTGCAGAATACGCCGCACCCAGTGGGGTCTGCGTACTTCAAAGACATTAATAGTGCTCTTAGGGAACTTTTGTGGGACGGTAAACCACCAAGAATCGCCACTCAGAAGCTAACACTGGGGTGGTATGATGGGGGAATTGGCCTCCCAGACATTAAAAAATATTATTGGGCGACCCAACTCGCAGCTATAAATCAATGTACATATCGGCCACCGGAAGATCCCGGTTACCAAATGGATAGATGGCTCCTGCCTTGGGGTGGCTTTACAAGCGCACTGTATTCGAACCCAGCTAAGATGAAGCTGACTGGGCCCACGGGGCACGCAGTCCCGGTATGGAAGGCTGCTACGAAGAGCTTAGGATGGGAGGGCAAGATCACGCAGGCCACACCACTCTGGCACACAGATTATTTAGGCAAGTTAGGACGCACCCGGGGATTTGACCGTTGGGACCTGGTCGGTATCTCAAGGGTAGGAGACCTATGGAAAGGGGGTGGGGTAATTCCCTTTGACCAACTGCAGATAGACTATGAGCTGGCGACACCGAATACTATAGGTACTTGCAGATTCGGCATGCTTTGCTAGCAGTGATGAGAAAGGGGGAAACACCGCCGGAATTCTCTCCACTTGAAGATAGGGTCTTAGATGGAGACCTCCTGGAGAAAGCCATATCGCTAATATATAAAAAATTAATTAATAACACTATGGACCCTCTACTCCGGCTTCGAGCACAGTGGGATTATGACGTTGCGGGGCTTGACGACGAAGAGTGGTTTAAGGCACTGGCCTCTCCCAGGGAGGTGGCCATTTCCTCTAGGCTTCAGCTGGTGCAATTGAAGATACTTCATAGAATATATCTCACTGGACCTACAATGGTGAGAATGGGATATGACACAGAGGCAGGGTGTGTCCGGAAATGTGGTCAGGAGGGTACTTTCATCCATATCCTATGGAGTGTATGACTATTCAACGGTACTGGTCAGCGGTAGCGGGGTGTATGGAAAGAGTAATGGGGCAAAGAATTGACTGTAACATCAAATTAAGTCTCCTGAACATCTGGGGCCCGACAGATTTGACTTCTAAAGAACGAATATGGGTGACCCTGGGGCTGATGATTGCAAGAAGAAATATAGCTAGGAAGTGGAAGGCTCGGGACCCACCAACTTTAGATGAATGGCGGAAGGATATGGACTGGTGTATGGTGACAGAGAAGGCCATATATATATCTTGAGGGTGCCCCACTAAGTGGACACAGATCTGGGACAAATGGAATGAATATAGGGGAAAGCTGTGTGATCCACCACCAGCTGGGAGACATGAGGATTTAATAGACCGGCTGTCAGTGAATTGAGATTGTACTGTAATTTTTGGTCATGTGTTTCCAGGTTTGCCACTCACAAGGTATTGCTAGAGCACTGCGTCTGCTCATAAATGTAAGTTGTCTGTATTGTCCAAGCTTGTTCTTAATAAAAAGATTTAAAAAAAAAAAAAGAAATTTGCAAAATTGAAAATATTTTTCGGTTTCAAAAAGCAAACATTTCCATATCAGTCACTAGTACTAAAGGGAACTGCTAGGTGTGTGGATGTGCTCCATGTGTACTCACAGAGAAGCTAGCCAATGGCTGAAATGGACTGATCAATTGCCCCCTGCGGCATGTTGTAGAGGGTGGAAGAAAAATGTGAATGATATAACAGCAAACAAATGGATAAAGAGGTCTGAGCGAAAGCCCATTATAAGTGAACGTAATAAAATGTGTGCTATATTGATATATATATATATATATATATATACATATATATATATATATATATATATATATATCTACTGGCGGTCGCCAGTAGATAGTTATAGTTAGGATCTATTTTCCATAGGAAATTCACAACATTCTATTTCCAATAACTTTTGGCGCCGGTTGATGAATCTTCGCGAAATTTTCAAAACTCGTGGGGCGCTCCGGTCCGCTCTTATCTTGAAAGTTTCGGGGTGATTCAGCAAGCGGGGTCCGAGAAAAAAGGGGGGTCCCAAAACATGTTTTCTCCATGTTAATTCCCATAGGAAATTAACCCCCACACGCCCCGGGGACTGCCACCTCCCCGGGGCTTTGCAATTGGATGGGAGGGGGGCCGCGCGGCCCCCCTCTTGGAGCCTGTGATGGCCCTGGGGACCGCCAGCCCCCAGGGCCGGCTCCTGCAGTGTCCCGGGTGCCCACCCCGGGACACTGCTGTTTGCTATGACAGGGCGGGAGCCTCGCGGCTCCCGTCCTGTCATAGCAAACTTGCTTTGAATTTTGGAAGAGAGACCAGGAAACCTGCTCTCTCTTCCAAAATTCAAAGCAAATTGCTTTTCCACACGGGGAGCTGCATCTTAGCATCTCCCCATGTGGAAAAGCAATGCCGGCTCCCGAGGGACGCGGGGAGACGGCGGGACTGTGGGGGGATTGGGGACCCCCCCACGGTCCCCAACGGAGAGGGCTAGCCCTGGGGGATGGGGTCCCTGGGGCTACAAGTGGCCCGGGAGGGGGGCCACGTGGCACCCTTCCCAAAAATGTTAACAACATTTTTTTTTTTAAATAAAGGCCGGCCCGGGGGATGGGGTTCCCGGGGCCATAAGTGGCCTGAGGAGGGGGGCAACGCAGCCCCCCTCCACAACATTTAAAAAAATAAATAAAGGCCATGCCCCGGGGGATGGGGTCCCAGGGGCCGATTAAGGCCTCGGGAGGGGGGCCACGCGGCCCCCTTCCAAATATTCTTTAAAAAAAAAAAAAAAATAGGGGGCAGGCCCTGGGGGATGGGGTCCCCAGGGCCAATAAATTAGAAAAAGAAGGGGGGCCACACAGCCCCCCTTCTTAAAAAAAAAATATATATAAAACACCGGCATCGCGCCGGAGGCCACGCCCCCTCCTTGCAGCACTCTGCAAACGCGCCCCCTGGCGTGTTTGGAGATGGGGAACGAATTCCCCTTGAATACTGGGGGTCCCTGGGGGCCAACTAGCCCACCAGGAACCTCCAGTATGCGCCAGGGGGCTGCGTTGCAGAGAGGTGTTCTGAGGCCATGCCCCTTTTTACACCTCTCTGCAACGCTGCTCTGTGGTGCTTAATGGAGGTAGCTGGTGGGCTAGTTGCACCCCAGGGACCCTCAGGATTCAAGGGGAGTAAATCCCCCAACTTAAAACGTGCCACGGGGCGCGTTTGCACAGTGGTGAAGGGAGGGGGCGGGGCCTGAGGTGACGTGTGCAAACACGCCCTGTGGCGCGTTTTAAGTTGAGTAATTAATACCTCTTTAATCCTGAGGGTCCCTGGGGGCCAACTAGCCCACCAGGTACCTCCAGTAAGCGCCACGGAGCTGCATTGCAGAGTGTTGTAAAAAGGGGCATGGCCTCTGAACACCTCTGTGCAACACAGCTCTCTGGCGCATACTGGAGGTACCTGGTGGGCTAGTTGGCCCCAGGGACCCTCAGGATTGAGGAGGAATTAATTCTCCAACTTAAACGCGCCACAGGGCGTGTTTGCAGACATGTCACCTCAGGCCACGCCCCCTTCCTTCACCATTGTGCAAACACGCCCCTGGTGAGTTGTAAGTTGGGGATTTAATTCTCTTTCAATACTGAGGGTCCCTGAGGGCCAACTAGCCCAACAGGTATCTCCAGTATGCTCCAGGGAGCTGCGTTGCAGAAAGGTGTTCAGAAGCCATGCCCCTTTTTACACCTCTCTGCAACGCAGCTCTGTGGTGCTTACTGGAGGTACCTAGTGGGCTAGTTTGAGCCAAGGGACCCTTAGGATTCAAGGGGACTTAATCTCTCAACTTAGAACGGCCACAGGGCGCGTTTACACAGTGGTGAAGGGAGGGGACGGGGTCTGAGGTGACGTGTGCAAAAACGCCCTGTGGCGCGTTTTAAGTTGGGGAAATAATTCCCCTTCAATCCTGAGGGACCCTGGGGGCCAACTAGCCCAGCAGGTGCTTCCAGTAAGCGCCACTGCGCTGCGTTGCAGAGAGCTGATCCGAGGCCACGTCCCTTTTTAAAACCTCTCTTCAACGCAGCTCTGTGGCGCTTACTGGAGGTACCCGGTGGGCTAGTTGGGCCCCAGGGACCCTCAGGATTCAAGGGGACTTAATCCCGCTGCTTTAAACGCGCCACGGGGCGCATTTGCACACATGTCACCTCAGGCCCCCCCTCCCTTCACCACTGTGCAAACGCGCCCCGTGGCGCGTTTTAAGAGGTAGTTTTAATCCCCTGCCCTATTATGTACTAGGGCCTTACAGAGGAGGTCATGCTAATGACAGTGGTACCCCAACGCATAGTGTTCCCTAGTGTATGTAGGTGTTTTCACTGTATTCTAAGTGTCTTTTAGCATAGCACTGGCTCTGGTTAGTCAGAGTCAGTTACCACCAGTACCCGTCTGAAAAAGTTGTGGGCACAGGATTATTTTGCAACAAGGCCTCTTTCTGCTCCTCTGTTGGTTCTTTCTGCACATGTCTTGCTTCTTCCTGCACTTTTCTTTGTCTTTGTGGACTTCTGTTGCTTCTTTCTGCATTTCTTTTGCTTTTTTCTCTCTGCGTTTTTTCTTCTTTTTTCACATGTCCTACCTCTGTAGGCATAGTTAGAAACTAGCATTTAAAAAACCTTGAAATTCACTGAAAAAACCATAG
Organism: Calotriton arnoldi; assembly: GCA_963921515.1. Classification (NCBI taxonomy): domain Eukaryota; kingdom Metazoa; phylum Chordata; class Amphibia; order Caudata; family Salamandridae; genus Calotriton; species Calotriton arnoldi. Next base: position 198,058 of record CAWUFW010017715.1, on the reverse strand, counting down.
GTTTCAGACACGTTATAGTTAGAAATTAGCATTTAAAAAACCTTTGCAATTCACTGAAAAAACCATAGGTTTCAGGCACGTTATAGTTAGAAATTAGCATTTAAAAAACCTTAGAAATTCACTGAAAAAACCATAGGTTTTAGGGACAGTTATAGTTAGTTGGACATTTCACTCGTACAAAACCATAGAAATTCCCCCGTTATAGTTAGTTCAGCTAACTATAACTCGCGCCCCCGCAATGCACTGCTGATGACGTCACATATTACATCACTCATGACATGGTCAGTGACATCACTGATGACATCACTGATGACATCTCAAATGACATCACTGATGACATCACTGATGACATCAACCATGAGATAATTTGATGCATCTTCTCACACCCTAATATAACCTTTGATACACCCACTCTAAATTACAGACTGCCATTCTCAAAACCATAGACACTCCAACACCAATAACTACATACCCACTCACTGATTCTTAGGTCTACACACACATCCACTCACTCACCCGTACAGTCACTCATACTTATGGTCAATCAATACAGGACTATCATATGCACTCATACACCTACATAGACACTCACACACCGCCACTCATCCATAGAGGTACTCACACACCTAGTCAGTCATGCAAATAAATAATCACACTGCAATTTACTCACCTATACAGTTATACACACACCAGCTCACTTACTCATACAAATACTAGCACATTCTTACGCTCTTATACAATCACTGATACAAGTACACACTCATCCATACAGCCACTCTCACAATCACACACTCTCACTTATAGCCATTTATATACTCCAACACACATATATACTGCCTTTAACATATGTAGTTACTCACACATGTACCACTGAGATATACATTCACTCACTAACACACCCATACACACACTCACCCACCCATACAGTCCATCACAGATGCACTCTTGAAACCATGCACCCAGTGAATCACCCACTCACACATCTATGCACAGTCACACACACCCCACCCACACAAACACTCAGGCACCCAAAGAGATACTCAGACAACCAATCAATAACTCATATAGACACTTATGTAGTTATTCACAAACCCATGCAGTCACTTACACACCAACAGACAGACGGATACAGAGATTCACACAGTTTAGTCACTAACCCATGCATTCACTAACATATGTTTAACCACTCACTTATAGAGTCAGTCACGCACCTAGTAAAACATCCATTCAGACACTTATACACCTACTCATTCTTCAATACGCCTTTCCCTATATATATTAAACATATTTAAACTTTACAGAAACACACAGTCACTGGATGATGTCATCAGTGATGTCATTTGAGATGTCATCAGTGATGTCATCAGTGATGTCACTGACCATGTCATGAGTGATGTAATATGTGACGTCATCAGCAGTGCATTGCGAGGCGCGAGTTATAGTTAGCTGAACTAACTATAACGGGGGAATTTCTATGGTTTTGTACGAGTGAATGTCCAACTAACTATAACTGTCCCTAAATCCTATGGTTTTTTCAGTGAATATATATATATATACGCCAAGGTGTTATGAAGAATGAGTGGGTGTATGAGTGTCTGAATGGATGATTTAGTGGGTGTGTGACTGACTGTATAAGTGAGTGATTAAATGTCTTAGTGAATGCATGGGTGAATGACTAATCTGTGTGAATGGCTGTATCAGTCTGTCAGTTGGTATGTAAGTGGCTGCATGGGTTGGTGAGTGGCTACATGACTGTCTATATGGGTTAATGATTGGTTGTCTGAGTACCTGTATGGGTGCCTGAGTGTCTGTGTGGGTGGGTGGGGCGGTCTGTGACTCCCTGCATGGATGTGTGAGTGGGTGATTCACTGGGTGTATGGGTTCCTGAGTGCATCTGCAAGGGGCTGTATGGGTGAGTGAGTGTGCGTATGGCTGTGTTGGCGAGTGAATGGATGTCTCAGTGGTATATGTGTGAGTATCTATATATGTGAAAGGCAGTATATGTGAGTGTTGGAGTATGTAAGTGACTATATGTGAGAGTGAGTGATTGTGAGAGTGGCTGTATGGATGAGTGTGTGCTTCTGTCAGTGATTGTATAAGAGAGTAAGTATGTGTTAGTATCTGTATGAATAAGTGAGGTGGTGTGTGTATAACTGTATAGGTGAGTAAATGGTAGTGTGATTGATTCTTTGGGTGACTGAATAGGTGTGTGAGTAACTCTATGGGTGAGTGGCAGTATGTGAGTGTCTGTATGAGTGCATATATCAGTGGCTGTATTGATGAGTGCATGTATGAGGGACTTTATGGGTGAGTGAGTGGATGTGCATTTGTGAGGAAGAAGTCGGCGATAAAGCAGGAAGAGGGAGCCCCGAGACGCCGCAGCTCAGGTAAGTCATTTTTATTACTTTTAAAACGCTTTTAAAGATTGTAAGGGCATTTAAAAGAGGGCGGGAGGGAGGCGGCTGGCGGGCAACTCCGCTCCGCCGTGGCGTGTGCGTAGCCTGCCTACTACGCCTACTTCGCAGACCGTGAAGTAGGCAACACTACACACACTCCGCAGGCAGAGCGGAGCACTACGCCCACGGTTAGTCACCAGTGATGTCACCAGTGATGTCATCAGTGATGTCATCAGTGATTTCATCAGTGATGTCACTGACCACGTCATGAGTGATGTAACATGTGACATCATCAGCAGCGCATTGTGGGGGCGCGAGTTATAGTTAGCTCAGCTAACTATAACAGCTGAATTTCTCTGGTTTTGTATGAGTGAAATGTCAGTCTAAGTATAACATTCCTGAAACCTGTGGTTTTTTCAGTGAATATCTAAGGTTTTTTAAATGCTAATTCCTAACTATAATGTCCCTGAAATCTGTGTTTTTTTCAGTGAATTTGTAAGGTTTTTTAGATGCTAATTACTAACTATAATGTCCCTGAAACCTCTGGTTTTTTCAGTGAAATTCTAAGGTTTTTATAATGCTATTTTCTAATTATGCCTACAAAGGCAGGATATGTGCAGAAAGAGGAAGAAAGGCGCAGAAAGAAACAAGAGAAGTGCAGAAAGAGGCAAGAGAGGTGCAGAAAGAAGCAGATCTGAGAAGATTTGACCACCTATAGAAGAAACTACCCGCTTTTTAAGCTACCATCTTCAGATGTATAACACATGTGAGAATACATGTACAAGTTGACATATACCTCAGTCACGAGAGCATGCAGACCTTTAAACTTGACAGCTTGCACTTCCAATTTGAGTACAGAAAGAGGCAAGAGAAGTCCAGAAAGAGGCATGAGAAGTGCAGAAAAAAACAAAAGAGGTGCAGAAAGAGTAAGAAATGTACAGAAAAAGGCAAGAGAAGTGCAGAAAGACGCAAGAGAACCATAGAAAGAGGCAAGAGAAGTACAGAGAGAAGCAAGAGAAGTGCAGAAAGAAGCAAGAGAAGTACAGAAAGAAGCAACAGAGGTGCAGAAAAAGGCAAGAGGGGTATAGAAAGAGGCAAGAGAAGTGAAGAAAGAAACAACAGAGGTGCAGAAAGAGGCAAGAGAAGTGCAGAAAGAGGCAAGAGAGGTGCAGAAGGAGGGAAAAGGAGTGCAGAAAGAGGGAAATGGAGTGCAGAAAGAGGCACGACGCGGGCAGAAAGAAGCAAGAGAAGTGCAGAAAGAAGCAAAAGAGATGCAGAAAGAGGCATGAGAAGTGCAGAAAGAGGCAGGAGGCAAGAGAGGTGCAGAAAGCGGCAAGAGAGGTAAAGAAAGAAGGAATAAGGGTGCAGAAAGAGGCAAGAAGGGTACAGAAAGAAGCAAGAGAGGTACAGAAAGAAGCAAGAGAAGTACAGAAAGAAGCAAGAGAAGTGCAGAAAGAGGCAAGAGAAGTGCAGAAAGAGGCAAGAGTGGGGCACAAAGAGACAAGAGAGGTGCCGAATGAGGGATGACGATTGCAGAAAGAGGCAAGAGGGGTGCAGAAATAAGCAAGAGAGCTAAAGAAAGAAGCAAGAAAAGTGCAGAAAGAAGCAACAGAAGTGCAGAAAGAGGCAAGAGAAGTGCAGAAAGAAGCAACAGAGGTGCAGAAAGAGACAAGAGAAGTGCAGAAAGAGGCAAGAGAGGTGCAAAAAGAGGCAGGAGAGGTGCAGAAAGATAGAAGAAGGGTGCAGAAAGAAGCAAGAGAGGTACAGAAAGAAGCAAGAGAAGTGCAGGAAGAACCAACAGAGGTGCAGAAAAAGGCTTGAGGGGTGCAGAAGGAGGGAAGAGAAGTGCACAAAGAAGCAAGAGAGTTGCAGAAAGAGGAAATAGAGGTGCATAAAGAAGCAAGAGAACTGTAGAAAGAGGAAAAAGGTGCAGATAGAGGCAAGAGAGGTGCAGAAAGAAGCACAAGAGGTGCAGAAAGAGGAAGAAAGGTGTAGAAAGAGGCACGAGATGTGCAGAAAGAGGCAAGAGTGGTGCAGAAAGAAGCAAGGGAGGTGCAGAAAGAAGCAAGAGAAGTGCAGAAAGAACCAACAGAGCTGCGGAAAGATGGCAAGATGGGTGCAGAAAGAGGCAAGAGAAGTGCAGAAAGAAGCAACAAAGGTGCAGAAAGAGGCAAGAGAATGGCAGAAAGAGGCAAGAAAGGTATAGAAAGAGGCACAAGAGGTACAGAAAGAGGGAGGAGGGGTGCAGAAAGAGGCAAGAGAGGTACAGAAAGAGGCAAGAGAAGTGCAGAAAGAAGCAACAGAGTTGCAGAAAGAGGCAAGAGAAGTGCTGAAAGAGGCATGAGAGGTGCAGAAAGTGGCAAGAGAGGTACAGAAATTGGAAAGAGGGGTGCAGAAAGAGGGAAGAGGGGTGCAGAAAGAAGTAAGAGAGGTGCAGAAAGAGGCAAGAGGGGTATAGAAAGCAAGAGAGGTACAGAAAGAAGCAAGAGAAGTGCAGAAAGATCCAACAGAGGTACAGAATGAGGCAATAGGGGTGCAGAAAGAGGCACGAGAGCTGCAGCAAGAGGGAAGAGGAGTGCAGAAAGAGGGAAGGGGGTGCAGAAAGAGGCAAGAGGGGTGCAGAAAGAGGCAAGAGGGGTGCAGAAAGAAACAAGAGAGGTGCAGAAAGAAGCAACAGAAGTGCAGAAAGAACCAACAGAGGTGCAGAAAGATGGCAAGATGGGTGCAGAAAGAGGCAAGAGAAGTGCAGAAAGAAGCAACAGGGGTGCAGAAAGAGGCAAGAGAATGGCAGAAAGAGGCAAGAAAGGTGCTGAAACAGGCACGAGAGGTGCAGAAAAAGGGAAGAGGGGTGCAAAAAAGCAAGAGAGGTGCAGAAACAGGCAAGAAAAGTACAGAAAGAGGCAAGAGAAGTGCAGAAAGAAGCAACAGATGTGCAGAAAGAAACAAGAGAAGTGCATAAAGAGGCAAGAGAGGTGTAGGAAGAGGCAAGAGAAGTGCAGAAAGAGGCAAGAGACATGCAGAAAGAGGTAAGAGTGGTGCAGAAGGAAACAAGAGAGGTGCAGAAAGAAGCAACAGAAGTGCAGAAAGAACCAACAGAGGTGCAGAAAGATGGCAAGATGGGTGTGGAAAGGGGCAAGAGAAGTGCAGAAAGAAGTAACAAAGGTGCAGAAAGAGGCAAGAGAACGGCAGAAAGAGGCAAGAAAGGTGCAGAAACAGGCATGAGAGGTGCAGAAAGAGGGCAGAGGGGTGCAGAAAGAGGTAAGAGTAGTGCAGAAAGAGGCAAGAGAGGTTCAGAAAGAGGCAAGAGGAGTGCAGAAAGAAGCAACAGAGTTGCAGAAAGAGGCAAGAGAAGTGCTGAAAGAGGCATGAGAGGTGCAGAAAGAGGCAAGAGAGGTGCAGAAAGAGGAAAGAGAGCAGAAAGAGGAAAGCGGGGTACAGAAAGAGGCAAGCGGGGTGTAGAAAGAAGCAAGAGAGGTTCAGAAAGAAGCAAAAGAAGTGCAGAAATGACCAACAGTGGTGCAGAATGAGGCAAGAGGGGTGCAGAAAGAGGGAAGAGGGGTGCAGAAAGAAGCAAGAGAAGTGCAGAAACAACCAACAGAGGTGCAGAAAGATGGCAAGATGGGTGCAGAAAGAGGCAAGAGAAGTGCAGAAAGAAGCAACAGAGGTGCAGAAAGAAGCAAGAGAAGTGGCTAAAGAGGCAAGAGAGGTGTAGAAAGAGGCAAGAGAAGTACAGAAAGAGGCAAGAGAGGTGCTGAAAGAGGCAAGAGACATGCAGAAAGAGGCAAGAGTGGTGCAGAAAGAGGCAAGAGACGTGCAGAAAGAGGAAGAAAGGTGCAGAAAGGGGAAAGAGAGGTGCAGAAAGAGGCAAAAGAAGTGCAGAAAGAAGCAACGGAGTTGCAGAAAGAGGCAAGAGAAGTGCTGAAAGAGGCAAGAGAGCTACAGAAAGAGGAAAGAGGGGTGCAGAAAGAGGCAAGATGGGTGCAGAAAGAAGCAAGAGAGGTACAGAAAGAAGCAAGATAAGTACAGAAAGAACCAACAGAGGTGCGGAAAGATGGCAAGATGAGTGCAGAGAGAGGCAAGAAAAGTGCAGAAAGAAGCATCAGAGGTGCAGAAAGAGGCAAGAGAACTAGATAAAGAGGCAAGAGAGGTGAAGAAACAGGCAAGAGAGGTACAGAAAGAGGGAAGAGGGGTGCAGAAAGAGGCAAGAGAGGTACAGAAAGAGGGAAGAGGGGTGCAGAAAGAGGCAAGAGGGGTGCAGAAAGAAGCAAGTGAGGTGCAGAAAGAGGCAAGAGAGGTGCAGAAAGAGACAAGAGAGGTATAGAAAGAGACAAGTACAGAAAGAGGCAAGAAAGGTGCTGAAAGAGGCAAAAGAGGTGCTGAAAGAGGGAAGAGGGGTGCAGAAAGAGGCAACAGGGGTGCAGAAATAAGCATTGGTGCAGAAAGAAGTAAGAGAAGTGCAGAAGGAAGCAACAGAAGTGAAGAAGGAGGCAAGAGGGATACAGAAAGAGGCAAGAGCAGTACAGAAAGAAGCAGCAGAGATGCAGAAAGAGGCAAGGCAAGTGCTGAAAGAGGCAAGAGAAGTGCAGAAAGAGGCACAAGAGGTGCAGAAAGAGGGGTGCAGAAAGAGGCAAGAGGGGTGCATAAAGAAGCAAGAGAGGTGCAGAAAGAATCATGAGAAGTGCAGAAAGAACCAACTGAGGTGCCGAAAGAGGCACCAGGGGTGCAGAAGAGGCAAGAGAACTACAGAAAGAGGCAAAAGAGGTGCAGAAACAGGCAAGAGAAGTGCACAAAGAGGCAAGAGAAGTGCTGAAAGAGGCAAGAGAGGTGCAGAAAGAGGCATGAGAGGTGCAGAAAGAAGGAAGAGGGATGCAGAAAGAGGCAAGAGGGGTACATAAAGAAGCAAGAGTGGTGCAGAAAGAAGCACGAGAAGTGCAGAAAGAACCAACTGAGGTGCAGAAAGAGGCACCAGGGGTACAGAAAGAGTCAATAGAAGTGCAGAAAGAAGCAACCGAGGTGCAGAAAGAGGCAAGATAACTGCAGAAAGAGGCTAGAGAGGTGCAGAAAGAGGGGACATGGGTACAGAAAGAGGCAAGAGGGGTGCAGAGAGAAGCAAGTGAGGTGCAGAAAGAGGCAACAGAAGTACAGAAAGATGCAAGAGAGGTGCAGAAACAGGCTAGAGGGCACAAAAAGAGGCAAGAGAGGTGCAGAAAGAGGCAAGAGGAGTGCAGAAAGAAGCAACAGAGTTGCAGAAAGAGGCAAGAGAAGTGCTGAAAGAGGCATGAGAGTTGCAGAAAGAGGCAAGAGAGGTGCAGAAAGAGGGAAGAGGAGTGCAGAAAGAGGAAAGCGGGGTGCAGAAAGAGGCAAGCGGAGTACAGAAAGAAGCAAGAGAGGTGCAGAAAGAAGCAAAAGAAGTGCAGAAACGACCAACAGTGGTGCAGAATGAGGCAAGAGGGGTGCAGAAAGAGGCAAGAGAGCTGCTGAAAGAGGGAAGAGGGGTGCAGAAAGAAGGAAGAGAAGTGCAGAAACAACCGACAGAGGTGCAGAAAGATGGCAAGATGGGTGCAGAAAGAGGCAAGAGAAGTGCAGAAAGAAGCAACAGAAGTGCAGAAAGAAGCAAGAGAAGGACCTAAAGAGGCAAGAGATGTGTAGAAAGAGGCAAGAGAAGTGCAGAAAGAGGCAAGAGAGGTGCTGAAAGAGGCAAGAGACGTGCAGAAAGAGGCAAGAGTGGTGCAGAAAGAGGCAAGAGATGCGCAGAAAGAGGAAGAAAGGTGCAGAAAGGGGCAAGAGAAGTGCAGAAAGAGGCAAAAGAAGTACAGAAAGAAGCAACGGAGTTGCAGAAAGAGGCAAGAGAAGTGCTGAAAGAGGCAAGAGAGGTGCAGAAAGAAGCAAGAGAGGTGCAGAAAGAAGCAAGAGAAGTGCAGAAAGAACCAACAGAGTTGCAGAAAGAGACAAGAAGGGTGCTGAAAGAGGCAAGAGAGCTACAGAAAGAGGAAAGGGGGTGTAGAAAGAGTCAAGAGGGGTGCAGAAAGAAGCAAGAGAGGTGCAGAAAGAAGCACGAGAAGTGCAGAAACAACCAACTGAGGTGCAGAAAGAGGAACCAGGGGTACAGAAAGAGGCAAGAGAAGTGCAGAAAGAATCAACAGAGGTGCAGAAAGAGGCAAGAGAACTGCAGAAAGAGGCAAGAGAGGTGCAGAAAGAGGGAACATGGGTACAGAAAGAGGCAAGAGGGGTGCAGGAAGAAGCAAGTGAGGTGCAGAAAGAGGCAAGAGATGTGCAGAAAGAAGCAACGGAGTTGTAGAAAGAGGCAAGAGAAGTGCTGAAAGAGGCAAGAGAGGTGCAGAAAGAGGCACAAGAGGTGCAGAAAGAAGGAAGAGGGATGCAGAAAGAGGCAAGAGGGGTACATAAAGAAGCAAGAGTGGTGCAGAAAGAAGCACGAGAAGTGCAGAAAGAACCAACTGAGGTGCAGAAAGAGGCACCAGGGGTACAGAAAGAGGCAATAGAAGTGCAGAGAGAAGCAACCAAGGTGCAGAAAGAGGCAAGATAACTGCAGAAAGAGGCTAGAGAGGTGCAGAAAGAGGGGACATGGGTACAGAAAGAGGCAAGAGGGGTGCAGAGAGAAGCAAGTGAGGTGCAGAAAGAGGCAACAGAAGTACAGAAAGATGCAAGAGAGGTGCAGAAACAGGCTAGAGGGCACAAAAAGAGGCAAGAGAGGTGCAGAAAGAGGCAAGAGGAGTGCAGAAAGAAGCAACAGAGTTGCAGAAAGAGGCAAGAGAAGTGCTGAAAGAGGCATGAGAGGTGCAGAAAGAGGCAAGAGAGGTGCAGAAAGAGGGAAGAGGAGTGCAGAAAGAGGAAAGCGGGGTGCAGAAAGAGGCAAGCGGAGTACAGAAAGAAGCAAGAGAGGTGCAGAAAGAAGCAAAAGAAGTGCAGAAACGACCAACAGTGGTGCAGAATGAGGCAAGAGGGGTGCAGAAAGAGGCAAGAGAGCTGCTGAAAGAGGGATGAGGGGTGCAGAAAGAAGGAAGAGAAGTGCAGAAACAACCGACAGAGGTGCAGAAAGATGGCAAGATGGGTGCAGAAAGAGGCAAGAGAAGTGCAGAAAGAAGCAACAGAGGTGCAGAAAGAAGCAAGAGAAGGACCTAAAGAGGCAAGAGAGGTATAGAAAGAGGCAAGAGAAGTGCAGAAAGAGGCAAGAGAGGTGCTGAAAGAGGCAAGAGACGTTCAGAAAGAGGCAAGAGTAGTGCAGAAAGAGGCAAGAGACGCGCAGAAAGAGGAAGAAAGGTGCAGAAAGGGGCAAGAGAAGTGCAGAAAGAGGCAAAAGAAGTACAGAAAGAAGCAACGGAGTTGCAGAAAGAGGCAAGAGAAGTGCTGAAAGAGGCAAGAGAGGTGCAGAAAGAAGCAAGAGAGGTGCAGAAAGAAGCAAGAGAAGTGCAGAAAGAACCAACAGAGTTGCAGAAAGAGACAAGAAGGGTGCTGAAAGAGGCGAGAGAGCTACAGAAAGAGGAAAGGGGGGTGCAGAAAGAGTCAAGAGGGGTGCAGAAAGAAGCAAGAGAGGTGCAGAAAGAAGCACGAGAAGTGCAGAAAGAACCAACTGAGGTGCAGAAAGAGGTACCAGGGGTGCAGAAAGAGGCAAGAGAAGTGCAGAAAGAATCAACAGAGGTGCAGAAAGAGGCAAGAGAACTTCAGAAAGAGGCTAGAGAGGTGCAGAAAGAGGGAACATGGGTACAGAAAGAGGCAAGAGGGGTGCAGGAAGAAGCAAGTGAGGTGCAGAAAGAGGCAAGAGATGTGCAGAAAGAAGCAACGGAGTTGTAGAAAGAGGCAAGAGAAGTGCTGAAAGAGGCAAGAGAGGTACAGAAAGAGGCACGAGAGGTGCAGAAAGAAGGAAGAGGGGTGCAGAAAGAGGCAAGAGGGGTACATAAAGAAGCAAGAGTGGTGCAGAAAGAAGCACAAGAAGTGCAGAAAGAACCAACTGAGGTGCAGAAAGAGGCACCAGGGGTGCAGAAAGAGGCAAGAGAAGTGCAGAAAAAAGTAACAGAGGTGCAGAAAGAGGCAAGATAACTGCAGAAAGAGGCAAGAGAGGTGCAAAAAGAAGGAAAATGGGTACAGAAAGACGCAAGAGGGGTGCAGAAAGAAGCAAGTGAGGTGCAGAAAGAGGCAACAGAAGTGCAGAAAGATGCAAAAGAGGTGCAGAAACACGCTAAAGGGCACAAAAAGAGGCAAGAGAGGTGCAGAAAGAGGCAAGAGGAGTGCAGAAAGAAGCAACAGAGTTGCAGAAAGAGGCAAGCGAAGTACTGACAGAGGCATGAGAGGTGCAGAAAGAGGGAAGAGGAGTGCAGAAAGAGGCAATCGAGGTGCAGAAAGAGGCCAAACAGGTGCAGAAAGAGGCAGAGAGGTGCAGAAAAAGAGGTGCTAAAAGAGGGGAAAGGGGTGCAGAAAGAGGGAAAAGGAGTGCAGAAAGAAGCAACAGAGGTGGAGAAAGAGGCAAGAGGGGTGAGAAAGAGGGACGAGAAGTATAGAAAGAAGCAAGAGTGGTGCAGAATGAGGCAAGAGCGGTGCATAAAGAAGCAAGAGAACGGCAGAAAGAAGTAACAGAGGTGCAGAAAGAAGCAAGAGAGGTGCAGACAGAGGAAAAAGGGTACAGGAAGAAGCATGAGAAGTGCAGAAAGAGGCAGGAGAGGTACAGAAAGAGATAAGAAACGTACAGAAAGTGGCAAGAGAAGTGCGGAAAAAAGCAATAGAGGTGCAGATAGAGGCAAAAGAAGTACAGAGCGAAGCAAGGGAACTGCAGAAAGAGGGAAGAATGGTGCAGAAAGAGGCAAGAGGGGTGCAGAAAGAAGCAAGAGGTACAGAACAAAGCATGAGAAGTACAGAAAGAAGCAACAGAGGCGCAGAAAGAGGCAACAGAAGTGAAGAAAGAGGCAAGCGAGGTGCACAAAGAGACAACAGAGGAGCAGAAAGAGGGAAGACGAGTGCAGAAAGAGGCAAGAGGGGTGCAGAAAGAAGTAAGATTGGTGCAGAAAGAAGCAACAGAAGTGCAGAAAGAGGCAAGAGAAGTGCAGAAACAGGAAGAAAGGCACAGAAAGAGGAAGAAAGGTGCAGAAAGAGGCAACAGAGGTGCAGAAAGAGGCAAGAGAGGTGCAGAAAGAGGCAAAAGAGTTGCAGAAAGAGGGAAGAGAGGTACAGAAAGAGGCAAGAGAGGAGCAGAAAGAGGAAGAAAGGCACAGAAATAGGAAGAAAGGTGCAGAAAGAGGCAAGAGAGGTGCATAAAAGGGCAAGAGAAGTCCAGAGAGAAGCAACAGAGTTGCAGAAAGCGGCAAGAGAAGTGCTGAAAAAGGTAAGAGAGGTGCAGAAAGAGGGAAGAGGGGTGCAGAAAGAGGCTAGAGGGGGTGCATAAAGAAGCAAGAGAGGTGCAGAAAGAAGTAAGAGAAGTGCAGAAAGAAGCAACAGAAGTGCAGAAAGAGGCAAGAGAAGTGCAGAAAGAGGCAAGAGAGGTGCAGAAAGAGGAACAAAGGTGCAGAAAGAGGCAACAGAGGTGCAGAAAGAGGCAAGAGATGTGCAGAAAGAAGCAACAGAGTTGCAGAAAGAGGCAAGAGAAGTGCTGAAAGAGGCAAGAGAGATGCAGAAAGAGGCAAGAGAGGTGCAGAAAGAGGGAAGAGAGGTGCAGAAAGAGGCAAGAGAAGTGCAGAAAGAGGATGACAGGCACAGATAGTGGAAGAAAGGTGCAGAAAGAGGCAAGAGATGTGCAGAAAGAAGCAACAGAGTTGTAGAAAGAGGCAAGAGAAGTGCTGAAAGAGGCAAGAAAGGTGCAGAAATAGGGAAGAGGGTGCAGAAAGAGGCAAGAGGGGTGCATGAAGAAGCAAGAGAGGTGCAGAAAGAAGCAAGAGAAGTTCAGAAAGAATAAACAGAGATATAGAAAGAGGCACCAGGGGTGCAGAAAGAGGAAAGAGAAGTGCAGAAAAAGCAATAGAGGTGCAGAAAGAGGCAAGAGAACTGCAGAAAGAGGCAAAAGATTTGCAGAAAGAGGGAACAAGGGTGCAGAAAGAGGCAAGAGGGGTGCAGAAAGAAGCAAGTGATGTGCAGAAAGCAGCAACAAAAGTGCAGAAAGATGCAAGAGAGGTGCAGAAACAGGCTAGAGGGCACAAAAAGAGGCAAGAGAAGGGCAGAAAGAAGCAACAGAGGTGCAGAAAGAGGCAGGAGAAGTGCATAAAGAGGCAAGAGAGGTGTAGAAAGAGGCAAGAGAAGTGCAGAAAGAGGCACAAGAGGTGCTGAAAGAGGCAACAGGGGTGCAGAAAGAAGCAATAGAGGTGCCAATCTTGTGGATTGTTACCTGCCTTGTTATGTTGGCCTAGGCCTGGCTGCCATGCTGCTTTTCTTTGCGCACGTTACACTGAGCCGGGCCTTCCTCGCCCTTTGCTCGTGCCAAGTTCTTTTGCACTGTCTGCATCTTCTGTTGTTCACCTTTTTGGGCTCAGTCTGCACAAACATGTACAAGGTCGCATAACAATGTATTTCGGTTCTTCCTGATATGGCCAGTCTCGCGCACCCAGACATAACATTATGTGCAATTGCCATGAAGAATTTGGTATGCTTTTAATACTGTGGTTTACTAGCGCTTAACACACTTGGAGAAATCCCTTTCAGTGAGAAGAGCTATGATGTCCTGCTGATGTAATTCTGCATCTAGAGACTGAGGTATGGGGGTTCGCTAGACAAAGCCCAGAGGTCTTCTATTATTATAATAAACTATCTTACTGCAAGGGGAGGGTGGTAATGTTATTTATACGTTTATCCACTGAGCTCTGAGATGCTTTCCCCGTTTGTATTCTATGGAATTGTAACCATGCTGCTTATATTAGTCATATGCATTATGCTATTAGTACTGACACGTGTACTGTACATTAGAGCACGTAAGTTGGAATAAACATTTTAACCTATCCAGTGTCTCTTACTACGCACCTTGTGGACAAGTACGAGTGAGTGACGAAAGAGTGTTCTTGCTTCTGCGAGTCCTGAGATAAAGATACCGTGTTCTGGGTTGTCCAAACATTAGTACTTGGGTGCTAATGGGATGCTAAGCTAGTTGGGTTGGGGTTTTTGGGTGCTACGGTATATGGTGGCAAACCACTGTATTCCGGGGTCCCATTTTCCTGTGCATAGCTCTGTGTATGTGCAGAAACCTTATGACATGGCGCGACCACCGTGGGGCAGCTTATCTGCGAGACGCTTGAGTAGTACTTGTGCTTGTCCACAAACCCCTCGCGTACGCTTCCGGAGGCGTATGTGACGGTGATACCTCCTATATTGAATGTTTTATAGGTTCTTTCGAGCTTGAAGTTATTAAAAAGGTTAGTTAGCAGACCCATTTTCTGTGCTCCCTGTTAGGTTGTCGAATATAATTGTTTGGTCATGGCTGGTGTGGCGATAGCTGCACATAGTCGAGGAGCACTCCGAGACCACTTAGCTGTGTATGGAGTGCCCGATACTGGGGTCGAGTTGGTCTTTGTGGTTCAAGCCGATGCAGCTTATCACTTTGAAGTGTTTTACACTTGGATCACTTTTGAAGCGGTGGATGCAGGTGATAAGCTGTTTCATGAATATAAGCCCACCGCTGTTCCTGCTGCCTATCGACCCTATACTGCTCTTGAAGTGCCTCTCACGGCTTGGCAGCACCGTGTTTGGTTCAATGGCGCCCTACCACAACCAACTACCGCAGTTCGTTTAGGCCCCTTATCAATTCAGGGGGCCACTTGGCCTGTATTGGCCGGGTATACCCCGCATCCAAATTATCTGGCATTACCGCTTGCGAACTGCGCACTATGCATACCGAATTGGTGCGAGTGCATCGAGCCTTGGTGACATACGTTACAGGTAGCCTCCATGGAGCTGCTCCTGTAGTCGCAGGCCAACCAGCTATTGCAGCTGGAGTGACTATAAGTCCTGTCATGGTAAATTCTGTGATGGGCAAACGTCCACAAAATAAGGACGACTATCCTTACTGGCTTGCTGAAAAGTTCGATCAGATAGAAGCAGTGTTTCCACATACATCCCCAGTAGATAAACACCGCATCCTCACGATAAGTTTGCCAAAAGACATAATCCCCGATTTGACATCATGTGAAAACTGGGGTAAGGTATTCGCAGCAGTTTATTCAAAATGTTTTGGAACTCCTTCCATGACGGTTCTACCCTCTGTAATTAAAAAAGTACAGGATGAACATGGCCCTGAAGCAGCTGTGGAATTAGGGATGAGACTAGTGGGAGTGTTTGATGTAGTAGCTGAGCTGATCCTTGGAAATGTCAAGGGCGATGCTATGAACTTTCAAGTAGCGAATGCTTTGGCTTTGGTCCCAGAGTTGGACAGGCCTCGCGAATTACCGAAAATAATAGCCCGGGCTTATAAAACAATTGGAAGAAATAGCCTAGGCAACAAGCCTTTTGTAAAAATGCAAACTCAATCGCAAACACAAGTTATACAAACAAAAAGTGCATCTGAGAAAGATGATAAACCGGTCTTCACAAAAAAAGTTGGAGACAGAAAAAACAGGGTAAGCAACAAAAGAAGCCGGGGTCGAGAGGCGCTTCCCCAGTTTCGGTTTCTTCTGAACGTACTTATGATTTACGTGATAGGTCAAGGATTAAATCACCAGAAAGGTTTCAGAGCTCTGATACGCGTTCTCCTCGTTCTTCACAGGCCCAGACGTCGTCACAGGCTGGTGGAGGAGGACGGCAAGATAGAGGAAGGGGCCGAGAGGCTCCCCAGGAGCGAGACCAACCTCGACAACAAGTCAGAGGGAAAGCAGAAGATTTTCATCTTCCTCGACCGCAATTTCAGAAGAAAAAGGTTGCCGCTGTCACAGCGAAATATGCCTCAGACCGTGAGAACGAGACTCCAGAATTGGACGTGGGCAGTGACCCTCCTAGACAGCGCCGCGGAAGTTACCATAGTGCGGGAGGCGCTACGTCCTCATATGGAGGCGACAGCAACTGAAACATTCGTTACAGTAGAGACAGCTGACACGAGAGTTGCACCCCTGACAGACTACATAATATAGTCATACAAATTGAAGGTGACATACCGCGTGAAATAAAAGGGATTTTTGGGAAAATCTAACCTCTTCATATGACATTTTGTTAGCGGAGGTGGATTGGCCACCCCATTCGTTTTAGCTGCACATAAAGGAGAGGAGGTAATCCTTCCAAGCTTCTCACGGCATGTCCCAAAAGACAAAGCTGAAGCACTTGCAGCTGAGTGGGCTGTGTACCTGGCACCAGCGTTATACCGCAACCATGTAGGATGGGATGAAGAATCACCTCCTCATGCAATACCTTTGCGGTCACTACCGCAGCCACAACCCCAATATCCCATCAAACGGCAGGCAAAAGGCCCCGTCTCAGAAATTCTGACACAGTTGGAATATCAGGGAGTAATTGAACCATGCGTATCACCTATGAACAATCCCCTTTTCGTGGTTTCTAAACCCGATGGATCGTACCGCTTAGTTTTGGATTACCGGCATTTAAATACTCATTGTCGGAACTTTGCGGTGCAAAATACACACAGTTCTGCGCTTGTAGACAGTCTTGTTCGTAAAAAATACAAAACGACACTTGACCTTTCAAACGGTTTCTACACGCACAACCTAGCCCCGGAGAGTGGTCAATGGACCGCATTCACATCCGGTGGTAAATTATTCCAGTTCCGGCGTTTACCCATGGGCTATAAAAATAGTCCGGGTATATTCGCCGCCCGTGTTGTTTCTTTGTTAAATGACATTGATCAAGACGCATGTTCGTACGTTGATGACATCTATCTGACAGACGACGAGTTATATCAGCATTTGTCTCGTGTGGACCGCATTATTCTTGAATTTGCGGAGCAGGGTTACAAATTTAACTTTGCTAAGTCACACATTGCTGAATTTACCGTTCTGTTCTTGGGCTATGAGCTCAATAACGAAGGTAAGGGCTTAGCCCCCATTTCTTGGAAAAATGTGCACATTTGTGCCCCCAAATACTCTGAAGAAACTTCAGTCTTTGCTGGGTTTCTTGAATTTCGGGCGTACTTACATTCCCGAATATGCCCAGCGTATCAAGCCTTTGTATGCTTTGATACAACCTACTTATTCAAGGTCTTGCTGGCTGCCTGAGCACACCTCAATTCTGCAGTCTTTGCAGACAGACCTTTTGGAGTCTAAATATCTTTTGACTCGTGATAACCACACAAACCTGGTGATTAGAATTATTCCGGGGCGGTGGGATTCACCTATTTAACCTTTAATGAAGGTGATACAGTACCTATCGCATACAAGTCACATCTGTACACTTCCGCTGAATTGCGCTTTACATCTGTCGAAAAAGTTCTAACTGCAGTGCAAATGGCGATTCTAAAAGAACGCGCACTGGCACAGGGAAAGCGGATTCTGGTGGTAACACCCTGTCCTGCCCTGGAGGCAGTAACAAAGGCAAGTGTACCGAACTCAAAAGCAATGCATCCCCGTTGGATACAATGGGCTACATCCTTGACGTCTTCGGACGTCACTTTTGTCTTTGATTCTTCTCTTCAGACTCAGGAGTATTTACAGTATGAATTCGTTCATCCTCCTCCTTTGTTTTTACTGCCGCTTGAGGATTACAAATGTGTAATCTACACCGATGGTTCGGCGCAACCGGCCACTGGGTCCAAGCACGCTTATTCTGCTGCATGTGCTATTGTTGCGGGATCCTTTGTGGATGGAAAGTTCAAATCCACTGTAGTGCACACTCGCACACTTGGAGATAGTACCGCACAATTGGCCGAGCTGCATGCATTGCTACTTGCGCTTGAGTTCGCTTCTCAGGATGAGACCACTCTTATTGTATGTGATTCCTTCTACTGTGTACAATCTTACAATGACAATCTGTTTTTCTGGTCGAAAAATGACTACAAGGACGCAAAAGGGAGCACAATTAAGCATAAAATGCTTTGGGTTCGAGTGGCAGAATTGCAACAACGTCTGCCCCTCACACAGGTGGTTCACACCTTAGGCCATCAGCGGGTGGGCGCACACGCTATTGGTAACGATCTGGCAGATGAGGCTGCCCGTTCAGCAGTAGTCACGTGTTCAGTAGCAGCGGTTACCAGGTCCATGTCTAAAATAGACCCTGTTATATTAGCAGCTATTGCTGCAACTATGGAAGGTAATAATTACCCTACAGGTTTCCCTTCCAAGTATTCTTACGCATTAAGTCCCGATCAGGTTCCTTATGTAACTATACCTGACGTTGGAGATCGGCTGATCCCCAACGCGGACCGCAGGAGTGCCTTGATATCAGCTGCACACGAAGGCATGGCTTCGGCTCATGCAGGTGTGTCAGCTACTGTTTCCATCTTGCAGCAGCGTTATTGGTGGCGTGGGTTATATAAAGATACCCGTGCTTTTGTGCTTTCTTGCGACGTTTGTCAACAGATTAAGCCTTCCACGGTAACACGTCCACCACAAACACCGCTCTGCATTGCTAACAGACCCTTTGGGTGTGTTTACTTGGATCACTGCGGTCCATTCTCATCAGACACTGCCTATAAATACATCTTAGTGGCTGTGGACTCGTGCACACGGTTTCTCTGGGTCTGGCCACAACGGAGTGCTGACGCCCGAAATGTAATCAGGGATTTGCGTGTCTTTGTGGGAATTTTCGCATGCGGCACCTTCCATTCGGACCAAGGTCCAGCGTTTGCCTCTAGGGCTTACAAGGATGCAATGGCTTCGCTTGGGGTGCGGGTGAAATTTTCGTCTCCGTATAGGCCTGAGGGCAACTCTATCGTTGAACGAATGAACCGTGACTTAAAGCAATCCTTAACAGCTAGGGTTATAGGTACTGGCAGGAACTGGCTGGCCCATTTGTATACCGTTCAGCGTGCACTTAATAATCTCCCTAGAAGACCTCTGGGTGGGCGGACCCCATACGAAATGCTCTTTGGCATAAGAATGTTTGTGCCTGACCTTGAGGGTCCAGACATCGCGGCGCAATCCGCCAAGTTTGATGTAGATAACCATTCTGCTATGTTACAGGACTTACAAGAAGCCCGAGACAAACTTGCAACTACACATTTGCCTTCAGCCACAGATCCTGCGTTGCAGATTCCGGTAGCCGGCTGGCTTCCGAAAGTTGGAGAACTGGTTCGAGAGAAGGTTGAAAACAAAAAGAATTTGGCCCCTCTTTTCGTGCACCAGTTCCAGTTCTTGGCCTGAAGGGAACACGTACAGTCATTTTACCACCGCTTCCTGGTCGCAAAGAGAACAGATACATCTCAATTGAAAATGTCAAGCTACAGCGCCTGGCCGATCCTGAATAGTGTCACACCAGCGGTCTCTTGTCCTGCCATTTATCGGACATATGTTCATAGTCCATCTGCACGAACGATCGCTGATGCTGTAATTGAGATGGTTGATTTGCCTGAAACTACGATTGATCCCCAACTCTCCACCAATATCGACGAGGACGAGTATACTTATCCTGCATCAGAATCGGTGGCACATCAACCAACAACGACACTAAGCCCGACTCGTTATTCCTTTGATTCGGATTCCACATCTTCAAAAGTTCCATCCAAGTGCAGTATTTTTATATCCTGGTTTAGAGACAATTTTTTGATTCCCCCTGGACATACATCTGGTTGGTACTTTTCTTGATATTTTTGTTCATGTCCATTGGCTTTGTCACAGTGTTTTTTCTACTAATTAATGGTCACTATTTACCTGAACGCTCTGCTGTAGACTATGTTTCTGGAACTTTGGCTCCTCATTCCTCGTCTCACATCATGAAGCGTGACCACACATTTGTGAACATTTCAGCTTTTCCAGTTGCTGATGGCATCGTATGGGATGCAGTGAACTATCAAATCCATGGTCCGACGGAAATTATTAATGTACCTAATGTCCTTCGTGTTTCAATGGGTGATGTAGTACAAAATAATATTCATTCTGATGATTGGGATGTGCATGCCGTTGAAGCTTTGTTTGCCGATTTAAAATATTATGCATCTTTTAATGCTGAAGATTTATATATGAATTCTGCTAATTATGCCGATTTGTATTGTTACCAACATTGGGGTAATCATTTTCTCCATAAACCCAGTGCCCTGCGTAGTTCTGTTAACTATACCCAATGGGAACATTGTCCAAACCCCTTGCCAGGTAGCTCTCAAACTCTTCGAAATAAGTTTAATTATTTTACTGATTTTAATCGGTCGAACCCTGCATCCTATTATTTTAGACTTAATAACACATCAACTCAGAAAATTATGTTGACACACACCAAATTGCTTTATTCAGGTTCCTTTCTGAGTGCCCTAGCTGTGGGTGGTTATGAGTACTGGGATAATACAGTGGATTTAAAATCTATTTGGGGCTCCAAGCCATGGCAGGTACAGGGTACCGAGGCATTACACCGTGCTTGCCTCATCCCTACACAAATTATGTTCCTCAATGTCTCCATCTATCAGACTACATGTTGGGGCTTAGCAACCACTAAACAATTGAATACGCCATCAATACCATCCCTGTCGAGTTTTCCAAATGAAAGCTCACGATTCAATCTGTCCCTCGTGTCCCTGCAGGCAATGTTACAAAATAATTCGTTTAATGTTTCTGAGCTGGTTCAGTCACCCTGGTTGGTATGGCCTACATCGTCTAATGCATGTCAAATGCGTTTTCACGATTCTGGTGCTAGCTACACACAGAATAGGCCTGATCCGAGGTTTACTGATGCCCGTACTGTCACTACATACTCTGTTGGTAAATTATGCAAACAATGGCTGCAACATTCGTCCCTTGATTCTGTTAAACAACATTTGTCCCTCCTTACAGGCAATATTGATCTGTCCGACTTTGTTTTGGGACCTCGTGGTCCCCGACCTAAGAGATTCATTTATGAAACGTATAATGAACTCTGGAAGCTATCACAAATGGAAGCTGCTTCCCGTCTTCGGGAAATAGATCAAGCAAATATGGAAAAGGTGCTTGCTGTTGTTGACAATAGTATTAATACCCTGTCTTCTCGCATTTACACTTTAGAGAATATTGTGTCCTCTGTTGTCGATATTGTACAAGATGATGTTTCTGTGTTATATCATGGTCAAAATCAATTGCGCTCAGTTATGCAGTTTGCATGGACTTTGCAAACATTTAAGGTGGGTAAAGTGCCTTGGCATTGTTTGAACATCTCTGCCTTATTTCTACCTTTTAACTTAACTGACAAACAGCAATTTATGTCCATGAAAGATGCAACTTACACTCTATTACATATCGAAAAGATGGATCCTTTGCCTTTCTCTGTTGCAGAACTTGATTCTGCTGTATGGCTAGTTCATGGGGTTATCGTTTTACCTTTTTCCTTGTTTGAATTTGACTCGTGCATGAAACATTATCCTGTGGGCCGTTACCGGCCATTGGGCAGTGCTTTCCTGCATGAACTCTGGTCCTTGCCTTTCATGTATAAATGCCTTCGAGACGGCAAGGAAGTCTTTCTCACGGGGGAGTACTGCGACTCGACTATGGGTCATTCGCTTATTTGTAAACACATTAAATTGCATGGCTCATGTAGCGTTTCCTCTCCTAATCTTGCTTGTGTGCTGAAAGGTATTCCTGCTCCTGTTATTTCACCTACTTTCACTCTCCTTTCCAATGGTAGTTATTTACTTTTAAATAACGAAAACTGTTGTGGCCTGCAGGCTGGCATTCCTTACATTGTAACAGTTTCGCACAGGGTTGTCTGCTGCAAAAATGTGCTTTTTCCTCCCCCTCATGGCAAGGTTGATATCTCTATTTGGCCTTCCATCCCTACCATGGAAGCTGATTTCAATAGACTGAGCAGAATAAAGGCACTATTATTAAACGAGGAAGTTATGCTCACGTCCGCCCGGGAGACATTCATTCTCCAGGTGGCGAGTACCCACAGTGAAATACAGGCCCTTTTGAACACTAATCTCCCCCAACATTTTGGGGAGTTAATACATCGTATTTTTAACGCATCTAACACTGAAGGCCTAGTGCACTTTTTTAAGGTCGTGGGGTCGGGCTTGGTGTCCTCCTTCCAAACTATATTTGGTGTCATACCGGCTTTCATACATTCTATTTTTTCCAGTGTCTTTGGCGGTTTCCCATTGATCCTCGCTTTAGCGGCTGGTGTCTTGCTCTTAATTTGCTTTCTGCGCAATGGCTGCTCCCCGATGGGACCTGCTCGATCCAGAACGCCTCCAGCTGCTCCGTGAGCGCCTTTTGGCCGGTTTTGGTGTCTTGCCATTGGCGACACTGAGTGTGTCATATACTCTTTCATTTCGCTTTGCGTATTTCACTTGCGTGCAACCTGTGATGACTTGTGTCCGCTGTCCTTTCACCTGGACTCTGGATTATTGCCTCTCCAATTCGTCATTGTCTGTTCCGGATTTTGTTCAGTTGATGGGTCCCTTAGAGGCCCATGAGCAGGACTGTTCCGTTGCTGGCTGTATGGCGCGTGCGGCTGCACTGGGGATTTTGGCGCAATGGGATATCTGGGCGGCTGCCCAGGATCTCCTACAACGGAGCTGTTTCAATTATCACGCAAGCTGTCCCGCATTGCTTCTGGATGCTCCCTTTGCTGAGGAGCATTCCTGCTCTTTTGATCTCATGGATTGGATGGCATCTATGTTTTTTGACGATTCCAATGATGAACTCTTAGAGGGTATGGCTTTTTTCTGCACTTACACTTTCATGGATTGACCTGCCCTTCGCCGTTTGGGCGCTCCCTGTGCTCCATCGGCTGTGTGTTTCCTCTAATGGGCCTCTGTCCTGGCCGCCGGACTGTCCAGGGGAGGGTGTCTTGTGGATTGTTACCTGCCTTGTTATGTTGGCCTAGGCCTGGCTGCCATGCTGCTTTTCTTTGCGCACGTTACACTGAGCCGGGCCTTCCTCGCCCTTTGCTCGTGCCAAGTTCTTTTGCACTGTCTGCATCTTCTGTTGTTCACCTTTTTGGGCTCAGTCTGCACAAACATGTACAAGGTCGCATAACAATGTATTTCGGTTCTTCCTGATATGGCCAGTCTCGCGCACCCAGACATAACATTATGTGCAATTGCCATGAAGAATTTGGTATGCTTTTAATACTGTGGTTTACTAGCGCTTAACACACTTGGAGAAATCCCTTTCAGTGAGAAGAGCTATGATGTCCTGCTGATGTAATTCTGCATCTAGAGACTGAGGTATTGGGGTTCGCTAGACAAAGCCCAGAGGTCTTCTATTATTATAATAAACTATCTTACTGCAAGGGAGGGTGGTAATGTTATTTATACGTTTATCCACTGAGCTCTGAGATGCTTTCCCCTTTTGTATTCTATGGAATTGTAACCATGCTGCTTATATTAGTCATATGCATTATGCTATTAGTACTGACACGTGTACTGTACATTAGAGCACGTAAGTTGGAATAAACATTTTAACCTATCCAGTGTCTCTTACTACGCACCTTGTGGACAAGTACGAGTGAGTGACGAAAGAGTGTTCTTGCTTCTGCGAGTCCTGAGATAAAGATACCGTGTTCTGGGTTGTCCAAACATTAGTACTTGGGTGCTAATGGGATGCTAAGCTAGTTGGGTTGGGGTTTTTGGGTGCTACGGTATATGGTGGCAAACCACTGTATTCCGGGGTCCCATTTTCCTGTGCATAGCTCTGTGTATGTGCAGAAACCTTATGACAGAAAGAAGCAAGAGAAGTGCATAAAGAAGAAACAGAGGTGCAGAAAGAGGTATGAGGGATACAGAAAGAAGCAGGAGTTGTGCAGAAAGAAGCAACAGAGGTGCAGAAAGAGGCAAGAGATGTGCAGAAAGAAGCAACAGAGTTGCAGAAAGAGGGAACAGGGGTGCAGAAAGAGGCAAGAGGGGTACAGAAAGAAGCAAGTGAGGTGCATAAAGAGGCAACAGAAGTGCAGAAAGATGCAAGAGAGGTGTAGAAACAGGCTAGAGGGCACACAAAGAGGCAAGAGAAGTGCAGAAAGAAGCAACAGATGTGGAGAAAGAGGCAAGAGAAGTGCAGAAAGAGGCAAGAGAGGTACAGAAACAGGTAAGAGATGTGCAGAAAGAGGGAAAAGGAGTGCAGAAAGAGGCAAGAGGGGTGAAGAAAGAAGCAAGAGAGGTGCAGAAAGAAGCAAGAGGAAGAAGCAAAAGAGTTGCAGAAAGAGGCAAAAGAAGTGCAGAAAGAGGCAAGACAAGCGCAGAAAGAGGCAAGAGAGGTGCCAAAAGAGGTAAGAGGGGTGTAGAAAGAGGCAAAAGGGGTATAGAAAGAAGCAAGAGAGGTGCAGAAAGAAGCAAGAGAAGTGCAGAAAGAACCAACAGAGGTGTAGAAAGAGGCAAGAGAAGTGCTGAAAGAGGCAAGAGAGGTGTGGAAAGAGGCAAAAGAGTTACAGAAAGAGGGAAGAGAGATACAGAAAGAGGCAAGAGAGGAGCAGAAAGAGGAAGAAAGGCACAGAAAGAGGAAGAAAGGTGCAGAAAGAGACAAGAGAGGTGCATAAAAAGGCAAGAGAAGTCCAGAAAGAAGCAACAGAGTTGCAGAAAACGGAAAGAGAAGTACTGAAAGAGGCAAGAGAGGTGCAGAAAGAGGGAAGAGGGGTGCAGAAAGAGGCTAGAGGGGGTGCATAAAGAAGCAAGAGAGGTGCAGAAAGAATTAAGAGAAGTGCAGAAAGAAGCAACAGAAGTTCAGAGAGAGGCAAGAGAAGTGCAGAAAGAGGCAAGAGAGGTGCAGAAAGTGGAAGAAATGTGCAGAAAGAGGCAACAGAGGTGCAGAAAGAGGCAAGAGATGTGCAGAAAGAAGCAACAGAGTTGCAGATAGAGGCAAGAGAAGTGCTGAAAGAGGCAAGAGAGATGCAGAAAGAGGCAAGAGAGGTGCAGAAAGAGGGAAGAGAGGTGCAGAAAGAGGCAAGAGAAGTGCAGAAAGAGGATGACAGGCACAGATAGTGGAAGAAAGGTGCAGAAAGAGGCAAGAGATGTGCAGAAAGAAGCAACAGAGTTGTAGAAAGAGGCAAGAGAAGTGCTGAAAGAGGCAAGAAAGGTGCAGAAATAGGGAAGAGGGGTGCAGAAAGAGGCAAGAGGGGTGCATGAAGAAGCAAGAGAGGTGCAGAAAGAAGCAAGAGAAGTTCAGAAAGAATAAACAGAGATATAGAAAGAGGCACCAGGGGTGCAGAAAGAGGAAAGAGAAGTGCAGAAAAAGCAATAGAGGTGCAGAAAGAGGCAAGAGAACTGCAGAAAGAGGCAAAAGATTTGCAGAAAGAGGAACAAGGGTGCAGAAAGAGGCAAGAGGGGTGCAGAAAGAAGCAAGTGATGTGCAGAAAGCAGCAACAAAAGTGCAGAAAGATGCAAGAGAGGTGCAGAAACAGGCTAGAGGGCACAAAAAGAGGCAAGAGAAGGGCAGAAAGAAGCAACAGAGGTGCAGAAAGAGGCAGGAGAAGTGCATAAAGAGGCAAGAGAGGTGTAGAAAGAGGCAAGAGAAGTGCAGAAAGAGGCACAAGAGGTGCTGAAAGAGGCAACAGGGGTGCAGAAAGAAGCAATAGAGGTGCAGAAAGAAGCAAGAGAAGTGCATAAAGAAGAAACAGAGGTGCAGAAAGAGGTATGAGGGATACAGAAAGAAGCAGGAGTTGTGCAGAAAGAAGCAACAGAGGTGCAGAAAGAGGCAAGAGATGTGCAGAAAGAAGCAACAGAGTTGCAGAAAGAGGGAACAGGGGTGCAGAAAGAGGCAAGAGGGGTACAGAAAGAAGCAAGTGAGGTGCATAAAGAGGCAACAGAAGTGCAGAAAGATGCAAGAGAGGTGTAGAAACAGGCTAGAGGGCACACAAAGAGGCAAGAGAAGTGCAGAAAGAAGCAACAGATGTGGAGAAAGAGGCAAGAGAAGTGCAGAAAGAGGCAAGAGAGGTACAGAAACAGGTAAGAGATGTGCAGAAAGAGGGAAAAGGAGTGCAGAAAGAGGCAAGAGGGGTGAAGAAAGAAGCAAGAGAGGTGCAGAAAGAAGCAAGAGGAAGAAGCAAAAGAGTTGCAGAAAGAGGCAAAAGAAGTGCAGAAAGAGGCAAGACAAGCGCAGAAAGAGGCAAGAGAGGTGCCAAAAGAGGTAAGAGGGGTGTAGAAAGAGGCAAAAGGGGTATAGAAAGAAGCAAGAGAGGTGCAGAAAGAAGCAAGAGAAGTGCAGAAAGAACCAACAGAGGTGTAGAAAGAGGCAAGAGAAGTGCTGAAAGAGGCAAGAGAGGTGTGGAAAGAGGCAAAAGAGTTGCAGAAAGAGGGAAGAGAGATACAGAAAGAGGCAAGAGAGGAGCAGAAAGAGGAAGAAAGGCACAGAAAGAGGAAGAAAGGTGCAGAAAGAGACAAGAGAGGTGCATAAAAAGGCAAGAGAAGTCCAGAAAGAAGCAACAGAGTTGCAGAAAACGGAAAGAGAAGTACTGAAAGAGGCAAGAGAGGTGCAGAAAGAGGGAAGAGGGGTGCAGAAAGAGGCTAGAGGGGGTGCATAAAGAAGCAAGAGAGGTGCAGAAAGAATTAAGAGAAGTGCAGAAAGAAGCAACAGAAGTTCAGAGAGAGGCAAGAGAAGTGCAGAAAGAGGCAAGAGAGGTGCAGAAAGTGGAAGAAATGTGCAGAAAGAGGCAACAGAGGTGCAGAAAGAGGCAAGAGATGTGCAGAAAGAAGCAACAGAGTTGCAGATAGAGGCAAGAGAAGTGCTGAAAGAGGCAAGAGAGATGCAGAAAGAGGCAAGAGAGGTGCAGAAAGAGGGAAGAGAGGTGCAGAAAGAGGCAAGAGAGGTGCAGAAAGAGGAAGACAGGCACAGAAAGTGGAAGAAAGGTGCAGAAAGAGGCAAGAGAGGTGCAGAAAGAGGCAAGAGATGTGCAGAATGAAGCAACAGAGTTGTAGAAAGAGGCAAGAGAAGTGCTGAAAGAGGCAAGAGAGGTGCAGAAAGAGTGAAGAGGGGTGCAGAAAGAGGTAAGAGGGGTGCATGAAAAAGCAAGAGAGGTGCAGAAAGAAGCAAGAGAAGTTCAGAAAGAACCAACAGAGGTGTAGAAAGAGGCACCAGGGGTGCAGAAAGAGGCAAGAGAAGCGCAGAAAAAAGCAACAGATGTGCAGAAAGAGGCAAGAGAACTGCAGAAAGAGGCAAAAGATTTGCAGAAAGAGGGAACAAGGGTGCAGAAAGAGGCAAGAGGGGTGCAGAAAGAAGCAAGTGAGGTGCAGAAAGCAGCAACAGAAGTGCAGAACGATGCAAGAGAGGTGCAGAAACAGGCTAGAGGGCACAAAAAGAGGCAAGAGAAGGGCAGAAACAAGCAACAGAGGTGCAGAAAGAGGCAGGAGAAGTGCATAAAGAGGCAAGAGTGGTACAGAAACAGGTAAGAGATGTGCAGAAAGAGGGAAAAGGAGTGCAGAAACAGGCTAGAGGGCACAAAAGAGTCAAGAGAAGGGCAGAAAGAAGCAAAAGAGGTGCAGAAAGAGGCAGGAGAAGTGCATAAAGAGGCAAGAGTGGTACAGAAACAGGTAAGAGATGTGCAGAAAGAGGGAAAAGGAGTGCAGAAAGAGGCAAGAGGGCTGCAGAAAGAAGCAAGTGAGGTACAGATAGAGGTAAGAGAGGTGCAGAAAGAGGCAAGAGGGGTGCAGAAACAGGCAAGAGAAGTAGAGAAAGAGGCAAGAGAAGTGCAGAAAGAAGCAACAGAGGTGCATAAAGAGGCAAGAGAAGTGCATAATGAGGCAAGAGAGATGTAGAAAGAGGCAAGAGAAGTGCAGAAACAGGTAAGAGATGTGCAGAAAGAGGGAAAAAGAGTGCAGAAAGAGGCAAGAGGGGTGCAGAAAGAAGCAAGAGAAAGAAGCAAAATAGTTGCAGAAAGAGGCAAGAGAAGTGCAGAAAGAGGCCAGACAAGTGCAGAAAGAGGCAAGAGAGGTACCAAAAGAGGTAAGAGGGGTGCAGAAAGAGGCAAAAGGAGTGTAGAAAGAAGCAAGAGAGGTGCAGAAAGAAGCAAGAGAAGTGCAGAAAGAACCAACAGAGGTGTAGAAAGAGGCAAGAGAAGTGCTGAAAGAGGCAAGAGAAGTGGGGAAAGAGGCAAAAGAGTTGCAGAAAGAGGGAAGAGAGGTACAGAAAGAGGCAAGAGAGGAGCAGAAAGAGGAAGAAAGGCACAGAAAGAGGAAGAAAGGTGCAGAAAGAGGCAAGAGAGGTGCATAAAAAGGCAAGAGAAGTCCAGAAAGAAGCAACAGAGTTGCAGAAAACGGCAAGAGAAGTGCTGAAAGAGGCAAGAGAAGTGCAGAAAGAGGGAAGAGGGGTGCAGAAAGAGGCAAGAGAGGTGCAGAAAGTAGAAGAAAGGCAACAGAGGTGCAGAAAGAGGCAAGAGATGTGCAGAAAGAAGCAACAGAGTTGCATAAAGAGGCAAGAGAAGTGCAGAAAGAAGTAAAAGAAGTGCAGAAAGAAGCAACAGAAGTTCAGAGAGAGGCAAGAGAAGTGCAGAAAGAGGCAAGAGAGGTGCAGAAAGTGGAAGAAAGGCAACAGAGGTGTAGAAAGAGGCAAGAGATGTGCAGAAAGAGGGAACAAGGGTGCAGAAAGAGGCAAGAGGGGTGCAGAAAGAAGCAAGTGAGGTGCAGAAAGCAACAACAGAAGTGCAGAAAGATGCAAGAGAGGTGCAGAAACAGGCTAGAGGGCACAAAAAGAGGCAAGAGAAGGGCAGAAAGAAGCAACAGAGGTGCAGAAAGAGGCAGGAGAAGTGCATAAAGAGGCAAGAGTGGTACAGAAACAGGTAAGAGATGTGCAGAAAGAGGGAAAAGGAACACAGAAAGAGGCCAGAGGGGTGCAGAAAGAAGCAAGTGAGGTACAGATAGAGGTAAGAGAGGTGCAGAAAGAGGCAAGAGAGGTGCAGAAACAGTCAAAAGAAGTAGAGAAAGAGGCAAGAGAAGTGCAGAAAGAAGCAACAGAGGTGCATAAAGAGGCAAGGGAAGTGCATAAAGAGGCAAGAGAGATGTAGAAAGAGGCAAGAGAAGTGCAGAAAGAGGCAAGAGAGGTGCTGAAAGAGGCAACAGGGGTGCAGAAAGAAGCAATAGAGGTGCAGAAAGAAGCAAGAGAAGTACATAAAGAAGAAACAGAGGTGCAGAAAGAGGCATGAGGGATACAGAAAGAGGCAGGAGTAGTGCAGAAAGAAGCAACAGAGGTGCAGAAAGAGGCAAGAGATGTGCAGAAAGAAGCAACAGAGTTGCAGAAAGAGGGAACAGGGGTGCAGAAAGAGGCAAGAGGGGTACAGAAAGAAGCAAGTTAGGTGCATAAAGAGGCAACAGAAGTGCAGAAAGATGAAAGAGAGGTGTAGAAACAGGCTAGAGGGCACACAAAGAGGCAAGAGAGGTGCAGAAAGAGGCAAGAGGAGTGCAGAAAAAAGCAACAGAGTTGCAGAAAGAGGCAAGGGAAGTGCTGAAAGAGGCATGAGAGGTGCAGAAAGAGGCAAGAGAGGTGCAGAAAGAGGGAAGAGGAGTGCAGAAAGAGGAAAGCGTGGTGCAGAAAGAGGCAAGCGGAGTACAGAAAGAAGCAAGAGAGGTGCAGAAAGAAGCAAAAGAAGTGCAGAAACGACCAACAGTGGTGCAGAATGAGGCAAGAGCGGTGCAGAAAGAGGCAAGAGAAGTGCAGAAAGAGGCAAGAGAGGTACAGAAACAGGTAAGAGATGTGCAGAAAGATGGAAAAGGAGTGCAGAAAGAGGCAAGAGGGGTGCAGAAAGAAGCAAGAGAGGTGCAGAAAGAAGCAAGAGAAAGAAGCAAAATAGTTGCAGAAAGAGGCAAGACAAGTGCAGAAAGAGGCAAGAGAGGTGCCAAAAGAGGTAAGAGAGGTACAGAAAGAGGCAAAAGGGGTGTAGAAAGAAGCAAGAGAGGTGCAGAAAGAAGCAAGAGAAGTGCAGAAAGAACCAACAGAGGTGTAGAAAGAGGCAAGAGAAGTGCTGAAAGAGTCAAGAGAGGTTTGGAAAGAGGCAAAAGAGTTGCAGAAAGAGGGAAGAGAGGTACAGAAAGAGGCAAGAGAGGAGCAGAAAGAGGAAGAAAGGCACAGAAAGAGGAAGAAAGGTGCAGAAAGAGGCAAGAGAGGTGCATAAAAAGGCAAGAGAAGTCCAGAAAGAAGCAACAAAAGTGCAGAATGAGGCAAGAGAATGCAGAAAGAGGCAAGAGAGGTGCAGA
Source organism: Calotriton arnoldi (assembly GCA_963921515.1). Lineage (NCBI taxonomy): Eukaryota > Metazoa > Chordata > Amphibia > Caudata > Salamandridae > Calotriton > Calotriton arnoldi. Next base: position 168,505 of record CAWUFW010017715.1, on the reverse strand, counting down.
GAGAGGAAGAAAGGTGCAGAAAGAGGGAACAGAGGTGCAGAAAGAGGCAAGAGATGTGCAGAAAGAAGCAACAGAGTTGCAGAAAGAGGGAACAGGGGTGCAGAAAGAGGCAAGAGGGGTACAGAAAGAAGCAAGTGAGGTGCATAAAGAGGCAACAGAAGTGTAGAAAGATGCAATAGAGGTGTAGAAACAGGCTAGAGGGCACACAAAGAGGCAAGAGAAGTGCAGAAAGAAGCAACAGAGGTGCAGAAAGAGGCAAGAGAGGTATAGAAACAGGTAAGAGATGTGCAGAAAGAGGGAAAAGGAGTGCAGAAAGAAGCAAGAGAGGTGCAGAAAGAAGCAAGCGAAAGAAGCAAAAGAGTTGCAGAAAGAGGCAAGAGAAGTGCAGAAAGAGGCAAGAGAGGTATAGAAACAGGTAAGAGATTGCAGAAAGAGGGAAAAGGAGTGCAGAAAGAGGCAAGAGGGGTGCAGAAAGTAGAATCGGAGGTGCAGAAAGCGGCATGAGGGATACAGAAAGAGGCAGGAGTAGTGCAGAAAGAAGCAACAGAGGTGCAGAAAGAGGCAAGAGATGTGTAGATAGAAGCAACAGAGTTGCAGAAAGAGGGAACAGTGGTGCAGAAAGAGGCAAGAGGGGTACAGAAAGAAGCAAGTGAGGTGCATAAAGAGGCAACAGAAGTGTAGAAAGATGCAATAGAGGTGTAGAAACAGGCTAGAGGGCACACAAAGAGGCAAGAGAAGTGCAGAAAGAAGCAACAGAGGTGCAGAAAGAGGCAAGAGAAGTGCAGAAGGAGGCAAGAGAGGTATAGAAACAGGTAAGAGATGTGCAGAAAGAGGGAAAAGGAGTGCAGAAAGAAGCAAGAGAGGTGCAGAAAGAAGCAAGCGAAAGAAGCAAAAGAGTTGCAGAAAGAGGCAAGAGAAGTGCAGAAAGAGGCAAGACAAGTGCAGAAAGAGGCAAGAGAGGTGCCAAAAGAGGTAAGAGGGGTGCAGAAAGAGGCAAAAGGGGTGTAGAAAGAAGCAAGAGAGTTTCAGAAAGAAGCAAGAGAAGTGCAGAAAGAACCAACAGTGGTGTAGAAAGAGGCAAGAGATGTGCAGAAAGAAGCAACAGAGTTGCAGATAGAGGCAAGAGAAGTGCTGAAAGAGGCAAGAGAGATGCAGAAAGAGGCAAGAGAGGTGCAGAAAGAGGGAAGAGAGGTGCAGAAAGAGGCAAGAGAGGTGCAGAAAGAGGAAGACAGGCACAGAAAGTGGAAGAAAGGTGCAGAAAGAGGCAAGAGAGGTGCAGAAAGAGGCAAGAGATGTGCAGAATGAAGCAACAGAGTTGTAGAAAGAGGCAAGAGAAGTGCTGAAAGAGGCAAGAGAGGTGCAGAAAGAGTGAAGAGGGGTGCAGAAAGAGGTAAGAGGGGTGCATGAAAAAGCAAGAGAGGTGCAGAAAGAAGCAAGAGAAGTTCAGAAAGAACCAACAGAGGTGTAGAAAGAGGCACCAGGGGTGCAGAAAGAGGCAAGAGAAGCGCAGAAAAAAGCAACAGATGTGCAGAAAGAGGCAAGAGAACTGCAGAAAGAGGCAAAAGATTTGCAGAAAGAGGGAACAAGGGTGCAGAAAGAGGCAAGAGGGGTGCAGAAAGAAGCAAGTGAGGTGCAGAAAGCAGCAACAGAAGTGCAGAACAATGCAAGAGAGGTGCAGAAACAGGCTAGAGGGCACAAAAAGAGGCAAGAGAAGGGCAGAAACAAGCAACAGAGGTGCAGAAAGAGGCAGGAGAAGTGCATAAAGAGGCAAGAGTGGTACAGAAACAGGTAAGAGATGTGCAGAAAGAGGGAAAAGGAGTGCAGAAACAGGCTAGAGGGCACAAAAAGAGTCAAGAGAAGGGCAGAAAGAAGCAAAAGAGGTGCAGAAAGAGGCAGGAGAAGTGCATAAAGAGGCAAGAGTGGTACAGAAACAGGTAAGAGATGTGCAGAAAGAGGGAAAAGGAGTGCAGAAAGAGGCAAGAGGGCTGCAGAAAGAAGCAAGTGAGGTACAGATAGAGGTAAGAGAGGTGCAGAAAGAGGCAAGAGAGGTGCTGAAAGAGGCAACAGGGGTGCAGAAAGAAGCAATAGAGGTGCAGAAAGAAGCAAGAGAAGTACATAAAGAAGAAACAGAGGTGCAGAAAGAGGCATGAGGGATACAGAAAGAGGCAGGAGTAGTGCAGAAAGAAGCAACAGAGGTGCAGAAAGAGGCAAGAGATGTGCAGAAAGAAGCAACAGAGTTGCAGAAAGAGGGAACAGGGGTGCAGAAAGAGGCAAGAGGGGTACAGAAAGAAGCAAGTTAGGTGCATAAAGAGGCAACAGAAGTGCAGAAAGATGAAAGAGAGGTGTAGAAACAGGCTAGAGGGCACACAAAGAGGCAAGAGAGGTGCAGAAAGAGGCAAGAGGAGTGCAGAAAAAAGCAACAGAGTTGCAGAAAGAGGCAAGGGAAGTGCTGAAAGAGGCATGAGAGGTGCAGAAAGAGGCAAGAGAGGTGCAGAAAGAGGGAAGAGGAGTGCAGAAAGAGGAAAGCGTGGTGCAGAAAGAGGCAAGCGGAGTACAGAAAGAAGCAAGAGAGGTGCAGAAAGAAGCAAAAGAAGTGCAGAAACGACCAACAGTGGTGCAGAATGAGGCAAGAGCGTGCAGAAAGAGGCAAGAGAAGTGCAGAAAGAGGCAAGAGAGGTACAGAAACAGGTAAGAGATGTGCAGAAAGATGGAAAAGGAGTGCAGAAAGAGGCAGAGGGGTGCAGAAAGAAGCAAGAGAGGTGCAGAAAGAAGCAAGAGAAAGAAGCAAAATAGTTGCAGAAAGAGGCAAGACAAGTGCAGAAAGAGGCAAGAGAGGTGCCAAAAGAGGTAAGAGAGGTACAGAAAGAGGCAAAAGGGGTGTAGAAAGAAGCAAGAGAGGTGCAGAAAGAAGCAAGAGAAGTGCAGAAAGAACCAACAGAGGTGTAGAAAGAGGCAAGAGAAGTGCTGAAAGAGGCAAGAGAGGTTTGGAAAGAGGCAAAAGAGTTGCAGAAAGAGGAAGAGAGGTACAGAAAGAGGCAAGAGAGGAGCAGAAAGAGGAAGAAAGGCACAGAAAGAGGAAGAAAGGTGCAGAAAGAGGCAAGAGAGGTGCATAAAAAGGCAAGAGAAGTCCAGAAAGAAGCAACAGAGTTGCAGAAAGAAGCAACAAAAGTGCAGAATGAGGCAAGAGAATGCAGAAAGAGGCAAGAGAGGTGCAGAGAGAGGAAGAAAGGTGCAGAAAGAGGGAACAGAGGTGCAGAAAGAGGCAAGAGATGTGCAGAAAGAAGCAACAGAGTTGCAGAAAGAGGAACAGGGGTGCAGAAAGAGGCAAGAGGGGTACAGAAAGAAGCAAGTGAGGTGCATAAAGAGGCAACAGAAGTGTAGAAAGATGCAATAGAGGTGTAGAAACAGGCTAGAGGGGCACACAAAGAGGCAAGAGAAGTGCAGAAAGAAGCAACAGAGGTGCAGAAAGAGGCAAGAGAGGTATAGAAACAGGTAAGAGATGTGCAGAAAGAGGAAAAGGAGTGCAGAAAGAAGCAAGAGAGGTGCAGAAAGAAGCAAGCGAAAGAAGCAAAAGAGTTGCAGAAAGAGGCAAGAGAAGTGCAGAAAGAGGCAAGAGAGGTATAGAAACAGGTAAGAGATGTGCAGAAAGAGGGAAAAGGAGTGCAGAAAGAGGCAAGAGGGGTGCAGAAAGTAGAATCGGAGGTGCAGAAAGCGGCATGAGGGATACAGAAAGAGGCAGGAGTAGTGCAGAAAGAAGCAACAGAGGTGCAGAAAGAGGCAAGAGATGTGTAGATAGAAGCAACAGAGTTGCAGAAAGAGGGAACAGTGGTGCAGAAAGAGGCAAGAGGGGTACAGAAAGAAGCAAGTGAGGTGCATAAAGAGGCAACAGAAGTGTAGAAAGATGCAATAGAGGTGTAGAAACAGGCTAGAGGGCACACAAAGAGGCAAGAGAAGTGCAGAAAGAAGCAACAGAGGTGCAGAAAGAGGCAAGAGAAGTACAGAAAGAGGCAAGAGAGGTACAGAAACAGGCTTGAGATGTGCAGAATGAGGGGAAAGGAGTGCAGAAAGAGGCAAGAGGGGTGCAGAAAAAAGCAAGTGAGGTACAGAAAGAGGCAAGAGAGGTGCAGAAAGAGGCAAGAGAGGTGCAGAAACAGGCAGGAGTAGTAGAGAAAGAGGCAAGAGAAGTACAGAAAGAAGCAACAGAAGTGCGTAAAGAGGCAAGAGAAGTGCATAAAGAGGCAAGAGTGGTGTAGAAAGAGGCAAGAGAAGTGCAGAAAGAGGCAAGAGAAGTAGAGAAAGAGAAAAGAGAAGTGCAGAAAGAAGCAACAGAGGTGCATAAAGAAGCAAGATTAGGAAGAAGCAAAAGAGTTGCAGAAAGAGGCAAGAGAGGTGCCGAAAGAGGGAAGAGGGGTGCAGAAAGAGGGAAGAGGGTGCAGAAAGGGGCAAGAGAAGTGCAGAAAGAGGCAGGACGGGTGCAGAAAGAGGCAAAAGAGGTGCCAAAAGAGGATAGAGATGAGCAAAAGAGGGAAAAGGAGTGCAGAAAGAGGCAAGAAGGGTACAGAAAGAAGCAAGTGAGGTGCAGAAAGAAGCAAGAGAGGTGCAGAAAGAGGCAAGAGAGGTGCAGAAACAGGCAAGAGAAGTAGAGAAAGAGGCCAGAGAAGTGCAGAAAGAAGCAACAGAGGTGCAGAAAGAGGCAAGAGAAGTGCATAAAGAGGCAAGAGAGGTGTAGAAAGAGGCAAGAGAAGTGCAGAAAGAGGCAAGAGAGGTGCTGAAAGAGGCAACAGGGGTGCAGAAAGAAGCAATAGAGGTGCACAAAGAAGCAAAAGCGTTGCAGAAAGAGGCAAGAGAAGTGCAGAAAGAGGCAATACAAGTGCTGAAAGAGGCAAGAGAGGTGCCGAAAGAGGGGTACAGAAAGAGGCAAAAGGGATGCAGAAAGAAGCAAGAGAGGTGCAGAAAGAAGCAAGAGAAGTGCAGAAAGATGCAACAGAGGTGCAGAAAGAGGCAAGAGAGGAGCAGAAACAGGCAACAGAGGTGCAGAAAGAGAGAAGAGGGGTACAGAAAGAGGGATGAGGGGTGCACAAGGAAGCAAGTGAGGTGCAGAAAGAAGCAAGAGAAGTGCAGAAAGAAGCAACAGAGGTGCAGAAAGAGGCAAGAGGGGTGCAGAAAGAAGCAAGAGAGCTGCAGAAAGAAGCAAGGGAAGTGCAGAAAGAAGCAAGCCAGGTGCAGAAAGAAGCAAGAGGGTTACAGAAAGAGGCAAGAGTAGTGCAGAAAGAAGCAACAGAGTTGCAGAAAGAGGGAAAAGGTGCAGAAAGGCAAGAGGGGTGCAGAAAGAAGCAAGTGAGGTGCAGAAAGAGGCAACATAAGTGCAGAAATATGTAAGAGAGGAGCAGAAACAGGCTAGAGGGCACAAAAAGAGGCAAGAGAAGTACAGAAAGAAGCAACAGAGGTGCAGAAAGAGGCAAGAGAAGTGCAGAAAGAGGCAAGAGAGGTACAGAAACAGGTAAGAGATGTGCAGAAAGAGGGAAAAGGAGTGCAGAAAGAGGCAGGAGGGGTGCAAAAAGAAGCAAGAGAGGTGCAGAAAGAAGCAAGAGAAAGAAGCAAAAGAGTTGCAGAAAGAGGCAAGAGAAGTGCAGAAAGAGGCAAGACGAGTGCAGAAAGAGGCAAGAGAGGTACCGAAAGAGGGAAGAGGGGTGCAGAAAGAGGGAAAAGGAGTGCAGCAAGAGGGGTGCAGAAAGAAGCAAGTGAGGTGCAGAAAGAGGTAAGAGAGGTGCAGAAAGAGGCAAGAGATGTGCATAAACAGGCAAGAGAAGTAGAGAAAGAGGCAAGAGAAGTGCAGAAAGAAGCAACAGAGGTGCATTAAAGAAGCAAGATTAGGAAGAAGGAAAAGAGTTGCAGAAAGAGGCAAGAGAGGTGCCGAAAGAGGGAAGAGGGGTACAGAAAGAGGGAAAAGGAGTGCAGAAAGAGGCAAGAGGGGTGCAGAAAGGAGCAAGAGAGGTGCAGAAAGAAGCAAGAGAAAGAAGCAAAAGAGTTGCAGAAAGAGGCAAGAGAAGTGCAGAAAGAGGCAAGACAAGTGCAGAAAGAGGCAAGACAAGTGCAGAAAGAGGCAAGAGAGGTGCTGAAAGAGGATAGAGATGTGCAGAAAGAGGGAAAAGAAGTGCAGAAAGAGGCAAGTTGGGTACAGAAAGAAGCAAGTGAGGTGCAGAAAGAGGCAAGAGAGGTGCAGAAAGAGGCAAGAGAGGTGCAGAAACAGGCAAGAGAAGTATAGAAAGAGGCAAGAGAAGTGCAGAAAGAAGCAACAGAGGTGCATAAAGAGGCAAGAGAAGTGCATAAAGAGGCAAGAGAGGTGTAGAAAGAGGCAAGAGAGGTGCTGAAAGAAGCAAAAGAGTTGCAGAAAGAGGCAAGAGAAGTGCAGAAAGAGGCAAGAGAGGTGCCGAAAGAGGGGTGCAGAAAAAGGCAAAAGGGGTGCAGAAAGAAGCAAGAGAAGTGCAGAAAGAAGCAATAGAGGTGCAGAAAGAGGCAAGAGAGGTGCAGAAACAGGCAACAGAGGTGCAGAAAGAGAGAAGAGAGGTGCAGAAAGAGGGAAGAGGGGTGCAGAAGGAAGCAAGTGAGGTGCAGAAAGAAGCAAGAGAAGTGCAGAAAGAAGCAACAGAGGTGCAGAAATAGGCAAGAGGGGTGCTGAAAGAAACAAAAGAGCTGCAGAAAGAAGCAAGGGAAGTGCAGAAAGAAGCAAGCCAGGTGCAGAAAGAAGCAAGTGAGGTGCAGAAAAAGGCAAGAGAAGTGGAGAAAGAGGCAAGAGAAGTGGAGAAAGAGGCAAGAGAGGTGCAGAAAGAGGGAAGAGGGTACAGAAAGGGGCAAGAGAAGTGCAGAAAGAAGCAACAGATGTGCAGAAAGAGGCAAGAGAGGTGCAGAAGAAAGAAGCAAGAGAGTTGCAGAAAGAAGCAAGAGAGTGCAGAAAGCAGAAGAGATGTGCAGAAAAAGGCAAGAGAGGTGCAGAAAGAGGACAAAAGATGCAGAAAGAAGCAAGAGAAATGCAGAAAGAGGCAAGAGTGGTGCAGAAACAAGCAAGAGAGGTTTGCATACCATTAGTACCAATTTAACACACACATTTAGCAATAAGTAACACGTGACCGTTCCAGCTTTGCAAAGGGCCTTACACCACACTGTAACACGTGTCGCTGCATTTTTGGTAACATTTGAGCCGTTTCAGCCAGAAACAAGGTGTTTTTTTGTTCAAATCTGCAGGTTATCGACACATGCACAGGGCTATTGGGAAGGATATCCAGCTCACACCGAAATTGGGGCTTCTGAACATCTGGGAGGTAACAGACCTCACTGTAGTGGAGCAGCAATGGATCACCATGGGTTATACACTGATGAAACGTGCAATTGCAATGCATTGAGGGGCTGCTGAGGTGCTGACTGCGGGGGGATGGGCTAGGGAGCTGGATAAATGCATGATAGCTGAAAAAGAAGTATTTGAATCCAGAGGATGCCCCAAGAAGTGGGACAAAAAATGGGGCAAATAGAACACTTACCGGGGGAGATCTGCACCTCTCCCACTGTGGAGATGGAGATGCGAGAACAATGACGGAACGGACATTCATGTACAAGTGTATGGGGATGTACTAATATATGAAAACTGTAATTTCTTCATATGTAAAGGTGTTTATATGATATTGATACTGTATCAATGGTGACCGCTCAGTTCTATAAAAGAATAAAAATATCTTTAAAAAAAAAAATCTGCAGATTATGCGGCAGATGATGGATTATGTGGCAAATGCAGAAAATGTATAATTATGTGAAAATCGGCGCGGCCAAACAGTCGCATAATTCCAGTGGCCCTCCTCATACCTCTGACCAGGTCCACAAGTGGTGCTCTGTGGTTGCTTCTTTTTTGTATCTTTTTGAATTTATAGTTTAGCTTCTATGGAAACAAGGAAGACTAAACCTGAGGTTACCACTCCACAACACAGAGTACCATACCACATAATTTCTCTCCATAACACATAATCCCACTCCACATAATTCCTATACACTAAATACCACATACTTTCTATCCACATAATTTCACTACACAACATACCACATAATTCCACTACACACAATGTACATCCACTCCACTCCAATCCAAAAACCATTTCTAAATAACTTTTACATTTACACCGCCAATAGCTCTAACTCTCACAAATGCGAGACCTATTGCATTGCAAATGCTTGTTTAACTAGTAGTTTTGTTTGCAGAGTGGTGGAGAAATGGGGCTGGGCCTCCAGCCAGCACTCAGGAATTCCGCTGCGTAGGACTTACAGGAGGTACCAGGAGGGCTTCTTGGCCCCCAAAGTCCCTCAGGAGTAAAGTGGACTTCATCCCCCAACAAGTAGTGTGCCAGCAGGCACGTTTGCAGAGTGGTGGAGAAAGGGGGGCGTGGCCTCCGAAGACTTCCTTGCAATCCCACTGTGTGGGACTTACTGGAGGTAACAGGAGGGGTAGTTGGCCTCCAAGGACATCCCTGGGGGCCAACTACCCCTCCTATTACCTCCAATAAGTCCCACACAGCTGGATTACTAAGTTCTCATAGCAGGACATGCCCCCTTTGCCCACCACTCTGCAAACGCGCAGTCTGGCGCGCTCTGGGATGGAGATTGAAGTCCCCTTCGCTTCTGGCAGGTCCTTAGGAGCCAACTAGCCTACCTGTTACCTCTAGTAAGCCCCACACATTGGGAGTGCTGAGAGGTGGACACAGGCCTTGATCATGGTAGGTGAGTCCTTCTACCATTTCTCTATTTATACAAACATGCCCACCTAACTAATAATGAAGCCTTGTGGGATACGTAGTTTTTACTGTGTAAGTTAAAAACAGTTTTACTGCCTGTCTCAATTGATTCGAATCATATTTTTAAAGATTCTTTTTCATTATTTGCCATTCTACTGTTATTCTCATACAGGTTCCCAAAATAATTGTACTCATATCAATTATATATGTACATATATTTCTTCAGCCTCATTCGGACCCTTAGGTTGTTTTGTTCGATTAGGATTATGTGAGAGTTCATATGTTCAATATGAGGTAATAAAAGGGTACTAAGCCTAAAAGCCTGCAAGACTTTTTAGTCGAAACGCGTTGGTGCTTGTGTGATTAAAAAGCTTTGAAGAAGAAACTCCTGGAGTGCGGCATAATTCTTTGTTGATGTTGAAGAAAAAAATATATATATATATATTCACTGAAAAAACCATAGGTTTCAGACACGTTATAGTTAGAAATTAGCATTTAAAAAACCTTACAAATTCACTGAAAAAAACCATAGGTTTTAGGGACAGTTATAGTTAGTTGGACATTGTACTCATACAAAACCTGTGAAAATCCCCCGTTATAGTTAGTTCAGCTAACTATAACTCGCGCCTCGCAATGCACTGCTGATGACGTCACATATTACATCACTCATGACATGGTCAGTGACATCACTGATGACATCACTGATGACATATCAAATGACATCACTGATGACATCATCCAGTGACTGTGTGTTTCTGTAAAGTTTAAATATGTTTAATATATATAGGGAAAGGTGTATTGAAGAATGAGTGGGTGTATAAGTGTCTGAATGGATGATTTAGTAGGTGCGTGACTGACTCTATAAGTGATTGATTAAACGTATCTTACTGAATGCATGTGTTAGTGACTAAACTGTGTGAATCTCTGTATCCGTCTGTCTGTTGGTGTGTAAGTGACTGTATGGGTTTGTGAATAACTACATAAGTGTCTATATGAGTTATTGATTGGTTGTGTGAGTATCTGTATGGGTGCCTGAGTGTTTGTGTGGGTGGGATGTGTATGACTCTGCATAGATGTGTGAGTGGGTAATTCACTGGGTGCATGGTTTCAAGAGTGCATCTGTGATGGACTGTATGGGTGGGTGAGTGTGTGTATGGGTGTGTTAGTGAGTGAATGTATATCTCAGTGGTACATGTGTGAGTAACTACATATGTGAAAGGCAGTATATATGTGTGTTGGAGTATATAAATGGCTATAAGTGAGAGTGTGTGATTGTGAGAGTGGCTGTATGGATGAGTGTGTACTTGTATCAGTGATTGTATAAGAGCGTAAGAATGTGCTAGTATTTGTATGAGTAAGTGAGCTGGTGTGTGTATAACTGTATAGGTGAGTAAATGGCAGTGTGATTAATTATTTGCATGACTGACTAGGTGTGTGAGTACCTCTATGGATGAGTGGCGGTGTGTGAGTGTCTATATAGGTGTATGAGTGCATATGATAGTCCCGTACTGAGTGACCGTAAGTATGAGTGACTGTACGGGTGAGTGAGTGGATGTGTGTGTAGACCTAAGAATCAGTGAGTGGGTATTTAGTTATTGGTGTTGGAGTGTCTATGGTTTTGAGAATAGCAGTCTGTAATTTAGAGTGGGTGTATCAAAGGTTATATTAGGGTGTGAGAAGATGCATCAAATGATCACATGGATGATGTTATCAGTGATGTCATTAGTGATGTCATTTGAGATGTCATCAGTGATGTCATCAGTGATGTCACTGACCATGTCATGAGTGATGTAATATGTGACATCATCAGCAGTGCATTGCGGGGGCATGAGTTATAGTTAGCTGAACTAACTATAACGGGGGAATTTCACAGGTTTTGTACGAGTACAATGTCCAACTAACTATAACTGTCCCTAAAACCTATGGTTTTTTCAGTGAATTTGTAAGGTTTTTTAAATGCTAATTTCTAACTATAACGTGTCTGAAACCTATGGTTTTTTCAGTGAATTTCAAAGGTTTTTTAAATGCTAATTTCTAACTATAACGTGCCTGAAACCTATGGTTTTTTAGGTGAATTTCAAAGGTTTTTAAATGCTAGTTTCTAACTATGCCTACAGAGGTAGGACATGTAAAGAAAGAAGAAAAAACGCACAGAAAGAAGCAAAAGAAATGCAGAAAGAAGCAACAGAAGACCACAAAGACGAAGAAAAGGGCAGGAAGAAGCAAAAGATGTGCAGAAAGAACCAACAGAGGAGCAGAAAGAGGCCTTGTTGCAAAATCATCCTGTGCCCACAACTTTTTCAGAAGGGTACCGGTGGTAACTGACTCTGACTAACCAGAGCCAGTGCTATGCTAAAAGACACTTAGAATACAGTGAAAACACCTACATACACTAGGGAACACTATGCGTTGGGGTACCCCCGTGATTAGCATGACCTCTGTAAGTCCCTAGTACATAATAGGGCAGGGGGATTAAAACTACCTCTTAAAACGCGCTAACAGGGCGCGTTTGCACAGTGGTGAAGGGAGGGGGGCCTGAGGTGACATGTGTGCAAACGTGCCCTGTGGCACGTTTTAAGTTGCAGGATTAAGTCCCCTTGAATCCTGAGGGTTCCTGGGGCCCAACTAGCCCCCCAGGTACCTACAGTTAGGACCACAGAGCTGAGTTGCAGAGAGGCGTTCCGAGGCCATGCACCTTTTTCACCTCTCTGCAACGCAACTCTGTTGTGCTTACTGAAGGTACCTGGTGGGCTAGATGGCCCCAGGGTCCCTCAGGATTCAAGGGGAATTAATTCCCCAACTTAAAACGCACCACAGGGCGTGTTTGCGCACATGTCACCTGAGGCCCCGCCCCTTCCCTTCACCACTGTGCAAACGCGCCCCGTGGCGCATTTTATGTTGGGGATTAGGTCACCTTGAATCCTGAGGGTCCCTGGGGCCCAACTAGCCCACCAGGTACTTCCAGTAAGCACCACAGGCCTGCGTTGCAAAGCATGTAACAAATTGTGCAGTTGTGTTTAGGTAGTGAAGGGGGTCGTGCTGGGGGTAGTGTTTTAGGGTTTAGGGTAGTGCAGTGGTGTTTGTGTAGTGTAGGGGGACATGCTGGGGGTAGATTTAGGGTTTAGGGTAGTGCAGTGGTGTTTGGGTAGTGTAGGGAGTCGTGCTGGGGGAGTGTTTTAGGGTTTAGGGTAGTGCAGTGGTGTTTGGGTAGTATAGGGGTCGTGCTGGGGGTAGTGTTTTAGGGTTTAGGGTAGTGCAGTGGTGTTTGGGTAGTGTAGGGGGTCGTGCTGGGGGTAGTGTTTTAGGGTTTAGGGTAGTGCAATGGTGTTTGGATAGTATAGGGGGTACTGCTGGGGGTAGTGTTTTAGGGTTTAGGGTAGTGCAGGGGTGTTTGGGTAGTGTAGGGGGTACTGCTGGGGGTAGTGTTTTAGGGTTTAGGGTAGTGCAGTGGTGTTCGGGCAGTGTAGGGGGTCGTGCTGGGTGTGGTTTTTCAGGGTTTAGGGCTGTGCAGTGGTGTTCGGGAAGTGTAGGGGGTCATGCTGGGGGTGGTGTTTCAGGGTTTAGGGCAGTGCAGTGGTGTTCCGGCAGTGTAGGGGTTGTGCAGGGGGTGGTGTTTCCGGGTTTAGGGCAGTGCAGTGGTGTTCGGGCAGTGTAGGGGGTCGTGCTGGGGGTGGTCTTTCAGGGTTTAGGGCAGTGCAGTGGTGTTCGGGCAGTGTAGGGTGTCGTGCTGGGGGTGGTGTTTCAGGGTTTAGGGCAGTGCAGTGGTGTTTGGGCAGTGTAGGGGGTCGGGCAGGGGGTGGTGTTTCAGGGTTTAGGGCAGTGCAGTGGTGTTCGGCCAGTGTAGGTGGTCTTGCTGGGGGTGGTGTTTCAGGGTTTAGTGCAGTGGTGTTCGGGCAGTGTAGTGGGTCTTGCTGGGGGTGGTGTTTCAGGGTTTATGGCAGTGCAGTGGTGTTCGGGCAGTGTATGGGGTTTTGCTGGGGCTGGTGTTTCAGGGTTTAGGGCAGTGCAGTAGTGTTCGGGCAGTGTAGGGGGTCTTGCTGGGGCTGGTGTTTCAGGGTTTAGGGTAGTGCAGTGGTGTTCGGGCAGTGTAGGGGGTCGTGCTGGGGCTGGTTTTTCAGGGTTTAGGGCAGTGCAGTGATGTTCGGGCAGTGTAGGGGGTCGTATTGGGGCTGGTATTTCAGGGTTTTGGGCAGTGCAGTGGTTTTTGGGCAGTGTAGTCGTCGTGCTGGGGCTGGTGTTTCAGGGTTTAGGGCAGTGCAGTGGTGTTCGGGCAGTGTACGGGGTTGTGCTGGGGCTGATGTTTCAGGGTTTAGGGCAGTGCAGTAGTGTTCGGGCAGTGTAGGGGATCGTGCTGGGGCTGGTGCTTCAGGGTTTAGGGCAGTACAGTGGTGTTCGGGCAGTGTAGGGGGTCGTGCTGGGGCTGGTGTTTCAGGGTTTAGGGTAGTGCAGTGGTGTTCGGGCAGTGTAGGGGGTCTTGCTGGGGCTGGTGTTTCAGGGTTTTGGGCAGAGCAGTGGTGTTCGGGCAGTGTAGGGGGTCATGCTGGGGGAGGTGTTTCAGGGTTTAGGGCAGTGCAGTGGTGTTCGGGCAGTGTAGGGGGTCTTGCTGGGGGTGATGTTTCAGGGTTTAGGGCAGTGCAGTGGTGTTAGGGCAGTGTAGGGGGTCTTGCTGGGGGTAGTGTTTCAGGGTTTAGGGCAGTGCAGTGGTGTCCGTGCAGTGTAGGGGTCATGCTGGGGGTGGTGTTTCAGGGTTTAGGGCAGTGCAGTAGTGTTCGGGCAGTGTAGGGGGTCGTGCAGGGGGTAGTGTTTCAGGGTTTAGGGCAGTGCAGTGGTGTTCAGGCTGTGTAGGGGTCATGCTGGGGGTGGTGTTTCAGGGTTTAGGGCAGTGCAGTGGTGTTCGGGCAGTGTAGGGGGTCGTGCAGGGGGTGGTGTTTCAGGGTTTAGGGCAGTGCAGTGGTGTTCGGGCAGTGTAGGGGTCGTGCTGGGGGTGGTGTTTCAGGGTTTAGGGCAGTGCAGTGGTGTTCGGGCAGTGTAGGGGGTCGTGCTGGGGGTGGTGTTTCAGGGTTTAGGGCAGTGGTGTTTGAGCAGTGTAGGGGTCTTGCTGGGGGTGATGTTTCAGGGTTTAGGGCAGTGCAGTGGTGTTCGGGCAGTGTAGGGGGTCTTGCTGGGGGTAGTGTTTCAGGGTTTAGGGCAGTGCAGTGGTGTTCGGGCAGTGTAGGGGGTCGTGCTGGGGGTGGTGTTTCAGGGTTTAGGGCAGTGCAGTGGTGTTCGGGCAGTGTAGGGGTCGTGAAGGGGTGGTGTTTCCGGGTTTAGGGCAGTGCAGTGGTGTTTGGGCAGTGTAGGGTGTCGTGCTGGGGGTGGTGTTTCAGGGTTTAGGGTAGTGCAGTGGTGTTCGTGCAGTGTAGGGGGTCGTGCAGGGGCTGGTGTTTCAGGGTTTAGGGCAGTGCAGTGATGTTCGGGCAGTGTAGGGCGTCGTGCTGGGGGTTGTGTGTTAGGGTTTAGGGTAGTGCAGTGGTGCTTGTGTAGTGTAGGGGGTCATGCTGGGGGTAGTGTTTTAGGGTTTAGGGTAGTGCAGTGGTGTTCAGGTAGTAAAGGGGGTCGTGCTGGGGGTGGTGTTTCAGGGTTTATGGCAGTGCAGTGGTGTTCGGGCAGTGTAGGGGGTCGTGCGGGGGTGGTGTTTCAGGGTTTAGGGCAGTGCAGGGATGTTCGGGCAGTGTAGGGGTCGTTCAGTGTTGTGGTGTTTCAGGGTTTAGGGCAGTGCAGTGGTGTTCGGGCAGTGTAGGGGGTCATGCTGGGGGTGGTGTTTCAGGGTTTAGGGCAGTGCAGTGGTGTTCGGGCAGTGTAGGGGGTCGTGCTGGGGCTAGTGTTTCAGGGTTTAGGGCAGAGCAATGGTGTTCAGGCAGTGTAGGGGGTTGTGCTGGAGGTGGTGTTTCAGGGTTTAGGGCAGTGCAGTGGTGTTCGGGCAGTGTAGGGGGTCTTGCTGGTGCTGGTGTTTCAGGGTTTAGGGCAGAGCAATGGTGTTCAGGCAGTGTAGGGGTTGTGCTGGAGGTGGTGTTTCAGGGTTTAGGGCAGTGCAGTGGTGTTCGGGCAGTGTAGGGGGTCTTGCTGGGGGTGGTGTTTCAGGGTTTAGGGCAGTGGTGTTCAGGCAGTGTAGGGGGTCTTGCTGGGGGTGATGTTTCAGGGTTTAGGGCAGTGCAGTGGTGTTCGGTCAGTGTAGTGGGTCTTGCTGGGGGTAGTGTTTCAGGGTTTAGGGCAGTGCAGTGGTGTTCGGGCAGTGTAGGGGGTCGTGCTGGGTGTGGTTTTTCAGGGTTTAGGGCTGTGCAGTGGTGTTCAGGCAGTGTAGGGGGTCATGCTGGGGGTGGTGTTTCAGGGTTTAGTGCAGTGCAGTGGTGTTCGGGCAGTGTAGGGGGTCGTGCTGGGGGTGGTGTTTCAGAGTTTAGGGCAGTGCAGTGGTGTTCGGGCAGTGTAGGGTATCGTGCTGGGGGGTGGTGTTTCAGGGTTTAGGGCAGTGCAGTGGTGTTCGGGCAGTGTAGGGGGTCATGCAGGGGTTGGTGTTTCAGGGTTTAGGGCAGTGCAGTGGTGTTTGGGCAGTGTAGGGGGTCGTGCAGGGGTGGTGTTTCAGGGTTTAGGGCAGTGCAGTGGTGTTCGGCCAGTGTAGGTGGTCTTGCTGGGGGGTGTTTCAGGGTTTAGTGCAGTGGTGTTCGGGCAGTGTAGGGGGTCGTGCTGGGGCTGGTGTTTGAGGGTTTAGGGCAGTGCAGTGGTGTTCGGGCAGTGTAGGGGTCGTGCTGGGGCTGGTATTTCAGGGTTTAGGGCAGAGCAGTGGTTTTTGGGCAGTGTAGGCGGTCGTGCTGGGGCTGGTGTTTCAGGGTTTAGGGCAGTGCAGTGGTGTTCGGGCAGTGTACGGGGTTGTGCTGGGGCTGATGTGTCAGGGTTTAGGGCAGTGCAGTGGTGTTCGGGCAGTGTAGGGGGTCGTGCTGGGGGTGGTGTTTCAGGGTTTAGGGCAGTGCAATGGTGTTTGGGCAGTGTAGGGGGTCGTGCTGGGGCTGGTGTTTCAGGGTTTAGGGTAGTGCAGTGGTGTTCGGGCAGTGTAGGGGGTCTTGCTGGGGCTGGTGTTTCAGGCTTTTGGGCTGAGCAGTGGTGTTCGGGCAGTGTAGGGGGTCATGCTGGGGGTGGTGTTTCAGGGTTTAGGGCAGTGCAGTGGTGTTCGGGCAGTGTAGGGGGTCTTGCTGGGGGTGGTGTTTCAGGGTTTAGGGCAGTGGTGTTCAGGCAGTGTAGGGGGTCTTGCTGGGGTGATGTTTCTGGGTTTAGGGCAGTGCAGTGGTGTTCGGGCAGTGTAGGGGGTCTTGCTGGGGGTAGTGTTTCAGGGTTTAGGGCAGTGCAGTGGTGTTCGTGCAGTGTAGGGGGTCATGCTGGGGGTGGTGTTTCTGGGTTTAGGGCAGTGCAGTAGTGTTCGGGCAGTGTAGGGGGTCGTGCAGGGGGTGGTGTTTCAGGGTTTAGGGCAGTGCAGTGGTGTTTGGGCAGTGTAGGGGGTCATGCTGGGGGTGGTGTTTCAGGGTTTAGGGCAGTGCAGTGGTGTTCGTGCAGTGCAGGGGGTCGTGCAGGGGTGGTGTTTCAGGGTTTAGGGCAGTGCAGTGGTGTTTGGGCAGTGTAGGGGGTCATGCTGGGGCTGGTGTTTCAGGGTTTAGGGCAGTGCAGTGGTGTTCGGGCAGTGTAGGGGTCTTGCTGGGGTGGTGTTTCAGGGTTTAGGGCAGTGGTGTTCGGGCAGTGTAGGGGGTCTTGCTGGAGGTGATGTTTCAGGGTTTAGGGCAGTGCAGTGGTGTTCGGGCAGTGTAGGGGGTCTTGCTGGGGGTAGTGTTTCAGGGTTTAGGGCAGTGCAGTGGTGTTCGTGCAGTGTAGGGGGTCGTGCTGGGGATGGTGTTTCAGGGTTTAGGGCAGTGCAGTAGTGTTCGGGCAGTGTAGGGGGTTGTGCAGGGGTGGTGTTTCAGGGTTTAGGGCAGTGCAGTGGTGTTCAGGCAGTGTAGGGGGTCGTGCTGGGGGTGGTGTTTCAGGGTTTAGGGCAGTGCAGTGGTGTTCGGGCAGTGTAGGGGTCGTGCATGGGGTGGTGTTTCAGGGTTTAGGGCAGTGCAGTGGTGTTCGGGCAGTGTAGGGGGTCATGCTGGGGCTGGTGTTTCAGGGTTTAGGGCAGTGCAGTGGTGTTCGGGCAGTGTAGGGGGTCGTGATGGGGCTGGTGTTTCAGGGTTTAGGGTAGTGCAGTGGTGTTCGGGCAGTGTAGGGGGTCTTGCTGGGGGTGATTTTTCAGGGTTTAGGGCAGTGCAGTGGTTTTCGGGCAGTGTAGGGGGTCGTGCTGGGGATGGTGTTTCAAGGTTTAGGGCAGTGCAGTAGTGTTCGGGCAGTGTAGGGGGTTGTGCAGGGGGTGGTGTTTCAGGGTTTAGGGCAGTGCAGTGGTGTTTGGGCAGTGTAGGGGGTCGTGCTGGGGGTGGTGTTTCAGGGTTTAGGGCAGTGCAGTGGTGTTCGGGCAGAGTAGGGGGTCGTGCTGGGGGTAGTGTTTCAGGGTTTAGGGCAGTGCAGTGGTGTTCGGGCAGTGTAGGGGGTCGTGCTGGGGGTGGTGTTTCAGGGTTTAGGGCAGTGCAGTGGTGTTCGGGCAGTGTAGGGGGTCGTGAAGGGGGTGCTGTTTCCGGGTTTAGGGCAGTGCAGTGGTGTTTGGGCAGTGTAGGGCGTCGTGCTGGGGGTGGTGTGTTAGGGTTTAGGGCAGTGCAGTGATGTTCGGGCAGTGTAGGGCGTCGTGCTGGGGGTAGTGTGTTAGGGTTTAGGGTAGTGCAGTGGTGCTTGTGTAGTGTAGGGGTCATGCTGGGGGTAGTGTTTTAGGGTTTAGGGTAGTGCAGTGGTGTTCAGGTAGTAAAGGGGGTCGTGCTGGGGGTGGTGTTTTCAGGGTTTATGGCAGTGCAGTGGTGTTCGGGCAGTGTAGGGGGTCGTGCGGGGGTGGTGTTTCAGGGTTTAGGGCAGTGCAGGGATGTTCGGGCAGTGTAGGGGGTCGTTCAGTGTTGTGGTGTTTCAGGGTTTAGGGCAGTGCAGTGGTGTTCGGGCAGTGTAGGGGGTCGTGCTGGGGGTGGTGTTTCAGGGTTTAGGGCAGTGCAGTGGTGTTCGGGCAGTGTAGGGGGTCGTGCTGGGGCTAGTGTTTCAGGGTTTAGGGCAGAGCAATGGTGTTCAGGCAGTGTAGGGGGTTGTGCTGGAGGTGGTGTTTCAGGGTTTAGGGCAGTGCAGTGGTGTTC
The DNA here is from genome assembly GCA_963921515.1 of Calotriton arnoldi. Lineage (NCBI taxonomy): Eukaryota > Metazoa > Chordata > Amphibia > Caudata > Salamandridae > Calotriton > Calotriton arnoldi. The sequence goes on along the minus strand of CAWUFW010017715.1, from coordinate 150,465 downwards.
GGGCAGTGTAGGGGGTCTTGCTGGTGCTGGTGTTTCAGGGTTTAGGGCAGAGCAATGGTGTTCAGGCAGTGTAGGGGGTTGTGCTGGAGGTGGTGTTTCAGGGTTTAGGGCAGTGCAGCGGTGTTCGGGCAGTATAGGGGGTCTTGCTGGGGGTGGTGTTTCAGGGTTTAGGGCAGTGGTGTTCAGGCAGTGTAGGGGTCTTGCTGGGGGTGATGTTTCAGGGTTTAGGGCAGTGCAGTGGTGTTCGGTCAGTGTAGTGGGTCTTGCTGGGGGTAGTGTTTCAGGGTTTAGGGCAGTGCAGTGGTGTTCGGGCAGTGTAGGGGGTCGTGCTGGGTGTGGTTTTTCAGGGTTTAGGGCTGTGCAGTGGTGTTCGGGCAGTGTAGGGGGTCATGCTGGGGGTGGTGTTTCAGGGTTTAGGGCAGTGCAGTGGTGTTCCCGGCAGTGTAGGGGGTTGTGCAGGGGGGTGGTGTTTCAGGGTTTAGGGCAGTGCAGTGGTGTTCGGGCAGTGTACGGGGTCGTGCTGGGGGTGGTGTTTCAGAGTTTAGGGCAGTGCAGTGGTGTTCGGGCAGTGTAGGGTATCGTGCTGGGGGTGGTGTTTCAGGGTTTAGGGCAGTGCAGTGGTGTTCGGGCAGTGTAGGGGGTCATGCAGGGGGTGGTGTTTCAGGGTTTAGGGCAGTGCAGTGGTGTTTGGGCAGTGTAGGGGGTCATGCAGGGGGTGGTGTTTCAGGGTTTAGGGCAATGCAGTGGTGTTCGGCCAGTGTAGGTGGTCTTGCTGGGGGGTGTTTCAGGGTTTAGTGCAGTGGTGTTCGGGCAGTGTAGGGGTTCTTGCTGGGGGTGCTGTTTCAGGGTTTAGGGCAGTGCAGTGGTGTTCGGGCAGTATAGGGGGTCTTGCTGGGGCTGGTGTCTCAGGGTTTAGGGCAGTGCAGTGGTGTTTGGGCAGTGTAGGGGGTCTTGCTGGGGCTGGTGTTTCAGGGTTTATGGTAGTGCAGTGGTGTTCGGGCAGTGTAGGGGGTCGTGCTGGGGCTGGTGTTTGAGGGTTTAGGGCAGTGCAGTGGTGTTCAGGCAGTGTAGGGGTCGTGCTGGGGCTGGTATTTCAGGGTTTAGGGCAGTGCAGTGGTTTTTGGGCAGTGTAGGCGGTCGTGCTGGGGCTGGTGTTTCAGGGTTTAGGGCAGTGCAGTGGTGTTCGGGCAGTGTACGGGGTTGTGCTGGGGCTGATGTGTCAGGGTTTAGGGCAGTGCAGTGGTGTTTGGGCAGTGTAGGGGGTCGTGCTGGGGGTGGTGTTTCAGGGTTTAGGGCAGTGCAATGGTGTTCAGGCAGTGTAGGGGTCGTGCTGGGGCTGGTGTTTCAGGGTTTAGGGTAGTGCAGTGGTGTTCGGGCAGTGTAGGGGGTCTTGCTGGGGCTGGTGTTTCAGGCTTTTGGGCTGAGCAGTGGTGTTCGGGCAGTGTAGGGGGTCATGCTGGGGGTGGTGTTTCAGGGTTTAGGGCAGTGCAGTGGTGTTCGGGCAGTGTAGGGGGTCTCGCTGGGGGTGGTGTTTCAGGGTTTAGGGCAGTGGTGTTCAGGCAGTGTAGGTGGTCTTGCTGGGGGTGATGTTTCTGGGTTTAGGGCAGTGCAGTGGTGTTCGGGCAGTGTAGGGGGTCTTGCTGGGGGTAGTGTTTCAGGGTTTAGGGCAGTGCAGTGGTGTTCGTGCAGTGTAGGGGGTCATGCTGGGGGTGGTGTTTCAGGGTTTAGGGCAGTGCAGTAGTGTTCGGGCAGTTTAGGGGGTCGTGCAGGGGGTGGTGTTTTTGGGTTTAGGGCAGTGCAGTGGTGTTTGGGCAGTGTAGGGGGTCATGCTGGGGGTGGTGTTTCAGGGTTTAGGGCAGTGCAGTGGTGTTCGTGCAGTGTAGGGGGTCTTGCTGGGGGTGGTGTTTCAGGGTTTAGGGCAGTGGTGTTCGGGCAGTGTAGGGGGTCTTGCTGGAGGTGATGTTTCAGGGTTTAGGGCAGTGCAGTGGTGTTCGGGCAGTGTAGGGGGTCTTGCTGGGGGTAGTGTTTCAGGGTTTAGGGCAGTGCAGTGGTGTTTGTGCAGTGTAGGGGGTCGTGCTGGGGATGGTGTTTCAGGGTTTAGGGCAGTGCAGTAGTGTTCGGGCAGTGTAGGGGGTTGTGCAGGGGTGGTGTTTCAGGGTTTAGGGCAGTGCAGTGGTGTTTAGGCAGTGTAGGGGGTCGTGCTGGGGGTGGTGTTTCAGGGTTTAGGGCAGTGCAGTGGTGTTCGGGCAGTGTAGGGGGTCGTGCATGGGGTGGTGTTTCAGGGTTTAGGGCAGTGCAGTGGTGTTCGGGCAGTGTAGGGGGTCATGCTGGGGCTGGTGTTTCAGGGTTTAGGGCAGTGCAGTGGTGTTCGGGCAGTGTAGGGGGTCATGCTGGGGCTGGTGTTTCACGGTTTAGGGCAGTGCAGTGGTGTTCGGGCAGTGTAGGGGGTCGTGCTGGGGCTGGTGTTTCAGGGTTTAGGGTAGTGCAGTGGTGTTCGGGCAGTGTATGGGGTCGTGCTGGGGCTGGTGTTTCAGGGTTTAGGGCAGTGCAGTGGTGTTTGGGCAGTGTAGGGGATCGTGCAGGGGCTGGTGTTTCAGGGTTTAGGGCAGTGCAGTGGTGTTCGGGCAGTGTAGGGCGTCGTGCTGGGGGTAGTGTTTTAGGGTTTAGGGTAGTGCAGTGGTGCTTGTGTAGTATAGGGGGTCATGCTGGGGGTAGTGTTTTAGGGTTTAGTGTAGTGCAGTGGTGTTTGTGTAGTGTAGGGGGTCATGTTTTAGGGTAGTGCAGTGGTGTTTGGGTAGTGCAGGGGATCATGCTGGGGGTAGTGTTTTAGGATTTAGGTTAGTGCAGTGGTGTTTGGGTAGTGTAGGGGGTCATGCTGGGGGTAGTGTTTTAGGGTTTAGGGTAGTGCAGTGGTGTTTGTGTAGTGTAGGGGGTCATGTTTTAGGGTAGTGCAGTGGTGTTTGGGTAGTGTAGGGGGTCGTGCTGGGGGTAGTGTTTTAGGATTTAGGTTAGTGCAGTGGTGTTTGGGTAGTGTAGGGGGTCGTGCTGGGGGTAGTGTTTTAGGGTTTAGGGTAGTGCAGTGGTGTTTGTGTAGTGTAGGGGGTCATGCTGGGGGTAGTGTTTTAGTGTTTAGGATAGTGCAGTGGTGCTTGTGTAGTGTAGGGGGTCGTGCTGGGGGTAGTGTTTTAGGGTTTAGGGTAGTACAGTGGTATTTTTGTAGTGTAGGGGTCATGTTTTAAGATGCAACGCTCCAATACCTGACCAGTCTGCACTACATAAAACTGCAAAAAACTACAAATAAAAAGTGTTTTGCACACTTTTGTCATTGGGCTAAATGTGGGCTACATCTGGGTAATATTTGTGCTACATTTGGGCTCTTTTTTCTCTGGTGGCCATCTTGGAAGACTTCTTTGTTATGAAGTTTCCTAATTTCCTCATTTACTGCAGTCTCCTCAGTAGGAAATGCTTTCAGTTTTTTACTTTGATTCCATCAAGAAGGCATTCAGATGTGTCTCACATTTGCCATAAATTCAGAATGTTAGCACTCTAGTTGCTCATTAGATCACTGTAGTAAAGCTACTGCTCACCAGGGAGTTAACTGGAAGTCTGCTGCTGGTATTGAAAGTGATTGTTTCAGTCTGCATGTCAGAATTTTCTAATGAAATAGAAGAGGATTTGAGATCTCACTTAAAATATGCCCTAATTTTTCTTTCTGCAGCACTAACCATAATTTTTATTTCAAAAAGAACCCCCTCATTTTGTTCCTTTTTAAATTAAATGTTTTAAGTGTTACCGGTTTATTCCAATCAAGATGGCTTCAGGTGTGCCATACGTTTGTCATAAGTAAGGCTGTTAGCGCTCTAGTTGTTCTTTAGAACACTCTGGGAAGCTGCAGTAGAACACAAAGGAATCAACTGACAGTCTCTGCCCTTGTTGGATGTACATGTTTTACTGAGAATGTCAGACTTCATTCTCACATGACTAAGAAAGATAATGTGAATTTACAGAAAGATGCTCTCATTTTAGCTTCTGGAGCACCTTCCAAAACTCTATGGGACAAGCATGTGAAAATAGTTTTCTCTCAAACATGATTCATGATATCCCAGCAGAAGGTTTTTCACAGGGTAAAATCACCTTAGAACACACCACAATTTCTGAAATTAGTATGGTACCATCAACAAATGAATTCTAATTTAACTAAAGTCTGTTATCACCCTTTATAGTTCTCCTTTTGGTAACCCTCAAAATCTTTGATTCACTACAGTGCATTTCAATGGGGTACTATCATGTATATTGGTCCCAAGATGGCTGCCAGCAATTCCAGGATGAAGTGCTGACAGCCAATCAGATCTCACAATGACATGTGTGGTTAGGCTCTGCCCAGATATATATGTGATTTTACTTTAGATTTTCTCAGGAACTACTGAACGGATTTACACCATTTAACCAAAAGGCACGACACTGAACCAAGGGCTACCTTTTTGCCAAAGTTGGTGTAATTCCGTTCAGCAGTTCAGGCTGTAGCTGCGATGAAAGGTTCCGATGGAAAATTGCATGGGGAAAACATGTTTTGGGACCCCCCTTTTTTCTCGGGCCCCACTTGACAAATCACCCCGAGACTTTCAGGATAGGAGCAGACCGGAGCGCCCCACAAGTTTTGAAAATTTCGCGAAAATTCGTCAACCGGCGCAAAAGTTATTTCAAATAGAATGTTGCGGATTTCCTATGGAAAATAGGTCCTAACTATAACTATCTACTGGCGACCACCAGTAGATAATATATATATATATATATATATATCCAAAGAAAACCCTGCTCCACAAGGAAGAGAGCACGCACACGAAGAATGCTGAATTCCAAGGCATTTTTTATTCCATAGGGCCTCCTCTGACCCGGCAGCACAGAGAGACGCGTTTCAGCTGTCCCAGCAGCATTCCTCAATCTCAAATATATATATATATTCACTGAAAAAACAGGTGACATATGTAGTAGAAGGGGAGTTTAAAGCTTGACATGGGGTTTTTAATGCCAAGTCATTCTAGCAGTAAAACTGCGTACACAGGCTCTGCAGTAGCAGGCTCGATGTATGTTTAATGGGCTACTTGGTTGGATGGGAGACTAGGAGTATCAGTTCTTGAGTACATGACTAAATAATTGTATCAGTCCCTCTGTGAGCATGTCACTGGATGTGTAAGTAACTATGTTGGAGTTTGACTGGCTCTCTTAGTAACTCTATGGATCTGTAAATGTATATGTAAGTGGCTGTATGGTTTGATTACTGTCTGTGTTAGGGACTGTTGGGGTATGTAACTGTGCGTGCAACTGGCTTTGTTACTGCTGTATACATAAGTGCTATGTGGATGTGTGAATGAATGTGCAAGTGATTGTCGCTGTCTGACTGGGTGTGTGAGTGTCTCTTTGCTTCTGTAAATAGGTATGTAAGTTGCAGTATTGGTGGGAAAATTGATGTATAATTGGGCATGTGGGTCTATAAGTGTGTGTGTAACTAACTAAAACTTCAAAGTACATGTCTTACCTTTTTAGCACATAGCACCCTGCTCTAAGGGGCAACCTACAGCCTACCTCAGTGGTGACTTATATGTACAAAAAGAAGAGTTTATTGCTTAGCAAGGGGTTTTGCATGCAAAGTTGACCTGGCAGTACAAGTGTCAGGTTACGCTCCGCAGGATCCAGTTGCAGCAAGAAAGGGTCCACCTCCTGATATCACCAACACCCCAAATTACACAGGGTGTTCGAGTGATCAGGCGAGGGAAAGGAGAGGGAAGGTACAGCAGGGGAATAGAACCTGTAACAACAAAGAACAGAGCTATAAACAGGGTAATAGAACATCTACTCTCAATAATGTCTCACTAGATATTTCCGATACCTGGCAATGGATATAGCAGTGTATTGGATCCTTAAGAAACCACCAAACGTCACACAGACCAAACATCAGACCTGAAACAAAGAACTAACAAACGTTAGTACATTTAGGATAACGCATACCATCAGAGCATATTATGCGTCTTGCATTCCTCATACATACCAAGGTACTTCAATACAAACGCAAATAAGATAAGCCCCATATGATACGTTAGTTACTGAAATATAATCCCCACACTACGTTGTTCAAATGTGTCTTGTAATCCATTGACAGGTCTTAGCCTGAATAGTAATTCCAAAGAATCCAAAAGCAAACTGTTATTCCTCCACTTACACGGTAATATGCGGTTACCTCACCGCCGTATTCCGCTAAGCGATGATTCAAGTTCCGTTTTCCAAAATAAAGCAAAATGCTAACATACACGGCAATACGCGGTACCTCACCGTCGTATTCCGCTATGCGCCGAGTAAGAACAGTTTTCCCCCAATTGTCACCATGACACTATACACGGCAATACGCGGTTTCCACACTGCCGTATTCTGCTATGTGTCGAGTAGTTCAGATTCCCTTAATAGGCACCATGACACCATACACGGCAATACACGGTTTCCTCACCGCCGTATTCCGCTATGCTGATTAATCCAGCACTTGTCTGAAATTACAGGAAGCCTTCCCCGGCTCTGTGAACTCTCCAAATGTGGTACTCACGCTTCTGCCAACTTCGACTGCGATCTTCATGCCAAACCTGGAGCACAACAGCCGCAGTCCACAGTCAGCGTCTTTCCGCCATGACCTTCTCTCCCCCAGCCGGGAAAGAGAAAAAGGACCAAATCAAATTACGCACACCTTCCTGTGTGTCCGCCGTAACTTATCCCCTCCCAGTATGCGAGGCATTCTGGGAGTTGTAGTTCGGGGAAACGACGTGGCAGGCGCTGCTACGCACGTTCCCTGACAAAAAGTGCACACGCAGGCTCTGCAGTAGCAGGCCTGAGACATGTTTAAAGGGCTACTTGTCTGGATGAGTGACTTGGTTGTGTCAGTACTTGAGTACATATGTGAGTGAGTGTATTAGTCCCTCTGTAGGTGTGTTACTGGATGTGTAGGTAACTATTCCACTGTGTGACTGGCTCTCTTAGTAAATCTATGGGTCTGTAAATGTGTCTGCAACTGGCTCAGTTACTGCTGGATACATTTGTATGGGTGTGTGAGTGAATGTGTAAGTGCCTCAGTCACTGTCTAACTGGATGTGTGAGTGGCTCTATGCTTTTGTAAATAGGTACATCAGTCACAGTATTGGTTGGAAACTCATGTATAACTGGCATATGGGTCTGTAAGTGCACTTGTAACCCACTGAAACTTCAAAGAAGATGTCTTACCTTCTAAGCGCATAGTACCCTGCCCTATGGGCTATCTACGGCCTGCTTAAGGAGTGACTTACATGTAGAAAAAGGGGTGTTAGGTAAATGAATCCTGTCTCGGTGTGTGAGTGGATGTCTAAGTGCCTCTGTCACTCACTGAGTATGTGAATGACTCTATGGTATTGTAAATTGGTATATGAGTGACTGTATGTGGGGGCGACTGCATATATAACTGGGTGTATGCCTGTGTACATCCCTCTCTAACTGAGTGAGTACTGGGTACATGAAATGCTATATATGTGTCTGAGAGGATATGACAGTGCCTGCATACCTGTGAGAATGAGTATGTAAGTGGATGTATTGGTAAATAAATGGGTGCCGAAATGGTTTTATTGATGTTGCTCCCAGTGTGTCAGTCTCTATCTAACAATATTGGTGGTGTGTACTTAAGGGCCTTGTTGGCACTGTAACTGAGTGTATAAGTGTCTGCCTCACTGTGTGTGTGTGTTATATAGTGTAATCAATCACCCATATCTACTTCCAAACACACTAATTCATTTTAGCTTAATATCATCATCTACCCTCCCTTTTATTATCCCTTTTACTGTTGTGTATAACCTACATATGTTATTGCACCTTATGTACACTCATTACTTTTTATATACATATACTTTTTAAAAGAACACCCCAATTGACATACCTGTGAACTGTCTTTGCTGTTCTCTAATTATTTTCTCAGTATTACTTAGCATCTCTTGTCAGTGAAAATCTGAAGTCAGTAGTACAGGAATGGTATACCATTCTCAGCACAAAGGAACCATTAATGGCAACTTTTCCCACTCTAATTTCAGTGATACTGATGTCGTAAGCAAATCACAACATTCCTTTCATATTTTACTTTTGTTTTACCACTTCTGAATAGTCACTGTGTGGATTGTGGGCCATAGTTTTGGGCCACAGAGAGATCTAGAAAGAGTGGCATTGACAGGGTCTTGGGTTTACCTAATGTAGACATTACTTGGCTTGGCCAGAGAGATTAAAGTGACATCATATGCTGCCTTTAGTGGAAAGCATTATGGATTGCCAACATCTAGATCTCATGATTGTGCACTGTGGTGGCAATGCCCTAGGCACAATTACTGGAAATCCTAATGAAGGATACCTTTGGTAGATTAATGGCACTTTCCCCTCACACTACCTTGGTGTTCTCCAACATGTGCCAAAGGCAGAAGTGGGAGTGGCCAAGCAAATTTTGTCCACAGATAGACAAATCCAGGAAACTTGTCAATGAACCTGTTTCTGCATTCCTCAGAGACCACAACACGCGTTCCATATACCACAACAATTTATGCTTTGATATGCATGGTAAATATAGAAATTATGGAGTTCATTTCACAGAGAAAGGCAACAGGGAGTCTTCAACAACGTGAAAGACTGAAGCTGGAGCAAGATCACCGCCGAGCAGCTCACCGCCTCCCTCAGCCAGAACACACCCACCAACACAACGGACCCAAACGAAGCAGCCAGCAACCTCGCCAAGTGGCTGACCGCCTGCGCCGACGACCTCGCACCACTAAAAAACCCTCCCAGCAGACCCGGAAGCAAGAAACCCCTTGGTTCACCAACGAACTCAAGGAATCCAAGAAGAACTGCCGCACTCTCGAGAAAGCCTGGCGACTCGACCAGACCACAGACAACAGGACCGCCCTCAAGCACGCCACCCGCAAACACCACCAGCTGATCCGTGCCACCAAGAAGTCGGCACTCAAAGAATGACTGGACAACAACGCCTACGACAGCAAGGAACTTTTCAGCATCGTCAAAGAGTTCTCCAACCCCAGCGCCGGAAACAACGACATCACCCCTCGCAAGACCTCTGCAACTCACTCGCCGCGTTCTTCCACCGCAAGATCACCGACATACATAACAGCTTCGACGCACAGACCACGCACCCTACCGCCGAACCAACGCCCGCCACCACCACCCTCTGCAACTGGACCCCGATCAGCACCGAAGACACCACCCGCACGATGAACTCCATCCACTCCGGATCACCAACCGACCCCTGCCCACACCACGTCTTCAACAAAGCCGACGCCACCATCGCACCCCATCTCCGGGACATCATCAACTCCTCCTTCCACACCGCCACCTTCCCGGAGAGCTGGAAGCACGCCGAGCTTACCGCCCTCCTGAAGAAACCAACGGCGGACCCCACCGACCTCAAGAACTACCGTCCCATCTCGCTCCTTCCGTTTCCGGCCAAAGTCATCGAGAAGACCGTCAACAGACAGCTTGCCGCCTTCCTCGAGACGAATGGATCCTCGACCCCTCGCAGTCCGGGTTTCGGGCCAACCACAGCACCGAGACCGCCCTTATCGCAGCCACCGACGACATCAGAACCCTAACCGACAACGGGGAAACAGCAGCCCTCATCCTCTTGGACCTCTCCGCGGCGTTCGACACCGTCTGCCACCGCACCCTAGTGAAGCGCCTCAGCAACATCGGAATCCGAGAGAAAGCACTGGAATGGATCATCTCGTTCCTCGCCGGAAGAACCCAGAGAGTCCGCCTCCCCCGTTCAGATCCGAGGCCACCGAAGTCATCTGCGGCGTTCCACAAGGATCTTCACTCAGTCCAACCCTCTTCAACGTCTACATGAGCCCCCTCGCAGCCATCGCACGCCAACACAACCTCAACATCATCTCCTACGCCGACGACACCCAGCTGATCCTCTCCCTCACCAACGACCCCACCACCGCCAGAGCCAACCTACACGACGGGATGAGAGACGTCGCCGACTGGATGAGGAACAGCCACCTTAAACTGAACTCAGACAAGACGGAAGTCCTCATCCTGGGCTCATCACCCTCCGCCTGGGACGACTCTTGGTGGCCCCCGGCCCTGGGCACCGCGCCCAAGCCAACGGACCACGCACGCAACCTGGGCTTCATCCTGGACTCCTCCCTGTCGATGACCAGACAAGTCAACGCCGTCTCATCTTCGTGCTTCAACACCCTGCGCATGCTCCGCAAGATCTTCAGATGGATCCCCACTGAAACCAGGAAGACCGTCACCCAGGCACTCGTCACCAGCCGACTGGACTATGGGAACACCCTCTACGCCGGAACCACAGCCAAACTTCAAAAAAGACTCCAGCGCATCCAGAACGCCTCCGCACGACTCATCCTGGACATCCCCCGACACAGCCACATCACCGGACACCTGAGAGACCTGCACTGGCTCCCCGTCAGCAAGAGAATCACGTTCAGACTCCTCACCCACGCACACAAGGCCCTCCACGACCTGGGCCCCAAGTACCTCAACGACCGCATGACCTTCTACACGAAACACCCGCCAGCTACGATCAACCAGCCACGCCCTCGCCACCGTACCACGCATCCGCAGAGCCACCGCCGGAGGAAGATCCTTCTCCTACCTGGCAGCCAAGACCTGGAACTCCCTCCCCACTCACCTTCGGCGAACCCAGGACCATCTCTCCTTCAGGAAGCAGCTCAAGACCTGGCTGTTCGAGCAGTAACTTACCCCCTCCCCCAGCGCCTTGAGACCCTCCCGGGTGAGTAGCGCGCTCTATAAATGCCGTGATTGATTGATTGATTGATTGAATCTTGTTTTATGTGTAGTAATAATCTACATAACATAAACACAAAGGATCTTTACAGATCCACCCCTTTTCCCAAGTACTTGTTCATTTTCTTTTTAAATCCTTTTTCAAATTTCTTACTCAAATACACGGATCCGTTGCGGATCCACAAATTAAAAGCACACATTGAATACAAAGCAGCATATTTAAGATTCGCTTGTATGGGTTTGTGAGTGGCTGTATGGCTGTATATGTTGGTCTGTCAGTGTGTGAGTGGGTCTGTAAGTAGATGTGTGAGTATCTGAGTGAGTCTGGGAGTGGGTGTGTGAGTGCCTGAGTGGATCTGTGAGTGGGTGTGTGAGTGTCTAACTGGGTCTGTGAGCTGGTGTGTTAGTGTCTGAGTGGGTCTTTGAGTGGGTATGTGAGTCTGTCAGTGGGATTGTGAGTATGTGAGTGAATCTGTGAATGGGTGTGTGTCTGAGTGGGTCTGTGAGTGGGTGTGTGAGTATTTGAGTGGATCTGTGCATGGGGTGTGAGTGTTTGTGTCGGTCTGTAAGTGGGTTTGAGAGTGAGTGTCTGAGTGAGTATGTGAGTGTCTGTGTGGGTCTGTAAGTGGGTGTTTGAGTATATGAATGGGTCTGTGAGTGGGTGTGTGAATGTCTGAGGCATGTGAGTGTCTGAGTGGGTCTATGAGATGTTGTGTGAGTGTCTGAGTGAGTCTGTGATTGGGTGTGCAAGTATCTGAGTGGGTCTGTGAGTGGTTGTCTGAGTAGGTCTGTGAGTATCTGTGTAGGCCTGCAAGTGGGTTATGAGTGGGTCTGTGAATGGGTGTGTGAGTGTCTGTGTGGGTCTATGAGTGGGCATGAGAGTAGGTCTGTGAGTGGGTGTGTAAATGTCTGAGTGGGAATGTGAGTGGCTGTATATCTGAGTACTTGAGTGGGTGTGTGAGTGTGTAAGTGAATCTGTGAGTAGGCATGTGTCTGAGTGGATCTGTGAGTGGGTGTGTGAGTATCTGAGTGGGTCTGTGAGTGGGTGTGGGAGTGCCTGTGTGGGTCTGTAAGTGGGTGTTAGTGTGTGAGCAGGTCTGTTAGTTGGGTGTTTGAGTGGGTCTGTGAGAGGGTGTGTGAGTGTCTGTGTGGGTCTCTAAGTGGTTGTGTGAGTGGCTCTATGAGTGGATGTGTGAATGGGTCTGTGAGAGGGTATGTGAGGGGGTCTGTGAAGGAGTGTGTGAGTGTCTGTGTGGGTCTGTAAGTAGGTGTGTGAGTGTGTTAATTGGTCTGTGAGTCAGTGTGTGAGTGGGTCTGTAAGTGGATGTGTGAGTATCTGAGTGAGTCTGGGAATAGGTGTGTGAGTGCCTGAGTGGGTCTGTGAGTGGGTGTGTGAGTGTATGAATGGGTCTGTAAGCTGGTGTGTTAGTGTATGAGTGGGTGTGTGAGTCTGTGAGTGGTTGTCTGAGTAGGTCTGTGAGTATCTGTATAGGCCTGCAAGTGGGTGTGTGAGTGGGTCTGTGAGTGTCCGTGTGGTTCTATGAGTGGGCATGAGAGTAGGTCTGTGAGTGGGTGTGTAAATGTCTGAGTGGGAATGTGAGTGGCTGTATATCTGAGTACTTGAGTGGGTGTGTGAGTGTGTGAGTGAATCTGTGAGTAAGTGTGTGTCTGAGTAGATCTGTGAGTGGGTATGTGAGTATCTGAGTGGGTCTGTGAGTGGGTGTGTGAGTGTCTGTGTGGGTCTGTAAGTGGGTGTGAGTGTATGAGGAGGTCTGTTAGTTGGGTGTTTGAGTGGGTCTGTGAGTGGGTGTGTGAGTGGGTGTGTGAGTGTCTGTGTGGGTCTCTAAGTGGTTGTGTGAGTGGGTCTGTGAGTAGATGTGTGAATGGGTCTGTGAGAGAGTATGTGAGTGGGTCTGTGAATGAGTGTGTGAGTGTCTGTGTGGGTCTGTAAGTGGGTGTGTGAGTGTGTTAATTGGTCTGTGAGTCGGTGTGTGAGTGGGTCTGTAAGTGGATGTGTGAGTATCTGAGTGAGTCTGGGAATAGGTGTGTGAGTGCCTGAGTGGGTCTGTGAGTGGGTGTGTGAGTGTCTGAATGGAACTGTAAGCTGGTGTGTTAGTGTCTGAGTGGGTGTGTGAATCTGTGAGCTGGTGTGTTAGTGTCTGAGTGGGTGTGTGAGTTTGTGAGTGGGTCTGTGAGTGGGTGTTTGGGTGGGTGTGTGAGTATATGTGAGTGGGCCTGTGAGTTGGTGTGTGAGTGTCTGAATGAGTCAGTGAGTGGATATATGAGTGTCTGTGTGGGTCTGTAAATGGGTGTGTGAGTGGGTCTGTGAGCAGTTGTGTGAGTGTCTGAGTGGGTGTGTGAGTGTCTGAATGGGTATATAAGTGGGTCTGTGAGTGTCTGAGTGGGTCTGTAAGTGGGTCTGTGAGCGGGTCTGTGAGTGCCTGTGGATGTTGGTGTGTGTGTGTGTGTGTGTGAGTGTGTGAATGGGCCTGTGAGTGGGTGTGTGAGTTTCTGTGTGGGTCTGTAAGTGGGTGTGTGAATGTGTCAGTGAGTGGGTGTGTGAATTTGTGTGTGTGGGTCTCTGAGTGGGTGTCAGAATGGATCTGTTTGGGACAATTTCTTACCAATCATGTGTCCAGTATAGACCCCTATATTGCACCCATGCGGTCAGGTGCCTGTACCCTAACTCCTTCTATTACATTTTATGTGAATTTTCTTCATCTGTGACCGATCCCCGATATGTAAAATGGAGGCCGCAACTTTCTACTTAGATTGTGAAAAGACAATCACGGCATTGCTGTTGGCGTGTGGATTCGCTGGGAGCATTGATGGATCCACAAAGAATCAGCATCCCTCGATATACAAAGTTAATTTCCCTTTAATATTTCAAAAACTACTGAATGGATTTGCACCAAATCACAAAAAGAGATCTTTCAGGACCAAGATTTAGCTTTCTGCCAAATTTGGTGTAATTTCATTTAGCGGTTCGGGCTGTAATCGTGTCTAAAATCTCTATCGGAATTAAGAGTGAAAATTTACTTTTTCTGAGCCCTCCCCCTTTTTCTCGGCCTCGAATGAAGGATCACCCCAAAACTTTCCATGCACATTTAAATACCAGAGGGCACTTTTTTGGGAAAATTCGTGAAGATTCGTCAAATAGCGCCAAAGTTATAAGCAAACAAAAAAACGCTTTTCCTATGGAAAATAGGTCCTAACTTATATAGATGTACAAAAAAAATGAGACAATTCTTGGTAGTTCCCAAGTTTAGGTGGAAAGCAGTTCCTGTATTGAGTGCCCTGCAAAACCAGCAACACTCTAAATCGGCTCACCTCATATGTCTGTTTTTCTAGCAAAGTTTTTAAGCATAGGATTAGCAAGCCAACCTGGAATGAATAAAAATAACCCTAACACGTGTTTTGCTATCATTATAGCTCTTCAGAGAGATTTAGCTTTGTCCAGACACAAGGGAGCACACAGAATGAGTCAAGACAGTAACCTTTCAGGATTAGAGTGCCGCATACATCATGCAAAAAAGAAGCAGAGAACTCTAAGTAGCTCCCAAGTTTAGGTATGATCACCTTACGACACCAGCGACAGTCTGAATCTGCTCACCTCAAATGTCTGTTTTTCTAGCAAAGTTTTTTGTTAGAAGCACATGTCGGGGGTTGCTTTTATTAATTCCAGGTTGGCTTGGATGGTATTATATAATATTATATAACATAGTATATTATAAGCGGTGGTACTGTGCTGCAGTGGTTAAAGGCTTTTTGCCATTTTACAGCTTGGTGTGGCTGGCACTGCACTAATCCTATGCTTAAAGACTTTGCTGGAGGAATGGCAAAATACTTTGGGCCACATGTATCAACCAAATTTGCGAACGCAAAAAAAGGCTTTTTATATGTATCAAAACCCATTTTGCGATTCGGTAACCTGTTACCGAATCGCAAAGTGGGTTTGTGATTCGGTATTTGGAAGGGGCGTGTTTAGGGCGTCCCTACCAAATAGCGAATCCTAATGGTATGTATTAATGTTTTGTGACCGTGAATGCGGTCACAAAACATTCGCATTTTACCACCTACTTCAAGTGGGTGGTAACCCGTTCGCAAATGGGAATGGGTCCCCACGGACCCCTTCCCCTTTGGGTATGGTTGTAAAGACGTTTTTTAAGACCAGGCAGTGGACCCATGGACCACAGCCTGCTTTTAAAAAATGAAAAGAAAACTTTTAATTTTTTGTTTTTAAACACAACCCATTTTCCGTTGAGGAAAACGAGTTGCATTTAAAAAAAAGATTGCTTTATTTAAAAACAATCACAGACATGGTGGTCTGCTGACCCCAGCAGGCCTCCATCCCCGTGATTTTAGTGATTCCTAGGCGGTCGTAAATTGCGATCTAACTCATTAATATTAATGTGGTAGGTCGATTTGCAACCCCCTAGGAATTGGTATATGAAACTCTTGTAGTTTCATACATTGGAAATTGCAAATATCAAATTGCGATTCTCAGAAAATCGCGATTAGGTAATCGCAATTTCCAATTTTGATACATGTGGCCCTTTGTCCCTTTCTAGCTTGGCATAGATGGCACTGTGCTAATCCTTTGCTTAAAATCTTTCCTACCACACTTGCACTTCAAAGGCACTGGCTCAGCTCACACACAAAGGAATTTACTCTACCCTATTGTTCTCCAAGACAGACTGGGACGAGGGCTGGGAGGCAGAAAATTCCAGAAGGGGAAAACTCCAGAAGCTTCTCTCACTTCAAAGTGTGCACCAGGTATAAATATTGGACCCTCAGACCCACTCTTCAGATCACTTCTGGACCTGTGAAAGACTGAGAAGAACGGATTTGCTGCTCTGCTGCAAGGATGGCTCTGCTACCCTGCTGCCTGAGTGTAAAGGACTGGACGTGCACTTTGAACCCAGGACACCCATAGTGACTCCAAGGGCTAGTTGGTTGGCCTCTTGATGATAATCTCAGGGACAGAAAAGACTCCAACCATCCTGAATCCTGCACCTGAACTCTGCCTGCTGTGAGTCCTAGCCCTCTAAGTGGTGCCCTCCAGCCCTGGACCCTTGGAAGTGGTAATAAAGGTGCTTTGCCAGCCCAGCTGTAGTCTTCACCAACACAGCAAACCTGACGCAGCTTTGTGGCCCCTCATCAGAACCAACACAGCACGGCACAGGCTCGACGCACACCCACATCACAGCCCTTGCAGCTTCTCTTCAGGACCGAGCATAGCAGCGCAAACTCAACGCAAGCCCACATCTCAGCCCTCGCAGCTCATTGGAACCACAGCTGCACAGAACATTCTTGACACACATCTTGCATAGCTCCTCGTAACCGCTGCTGCTTGGCACAATGCTCAGCATCCCAGACTTAAGGTACAATCACCAGTGGGCCTAACTTGGTCCTTGCATTTGGCGCGCACTCCATCGTGGTCATCCTCAATTTGTCACTTTGTCCCAGTCCGGCGCAGCCAGATAACCACAGTGGGCTCTTTGTTCTTTTTTTTTTCACAACAAATTTTATTGTTGACAGACACAAAAGCCCTGGCAAAACCAGGGTAGCACATTGTATGGGTATCATGGCAATGGTAAGGATGTCAACTTTTACAATATACAGTTGTTGCAAGTTGGAAAATGCAAATATCTGAATTAAGCTCAAACAAACATTTGAAACAAGAAACATCAGTGCCACGATGTCAGTATATAAGTTACCATATAAAAACTCCGATCATGATAGTTGGATAAAGGCATAGTTATTATCAGTGTTGGTACCCAGCATTTGATCTTCATGACAAATCTTCATTGTGCAATGTAGGGAAATAGGTTCAAGATAAAGACCTCGATAATCCGCCCACCGTTTCCATATCTTCGGGTGTTTCTGGGGGCATCCCGAGCCTTAAAAACTGGTATTTCTAATCCCATGGAAAAGTCAAGGCCCCATTTCCAGGCTCCCACGGATGGTGGGGAGGCCTCTTTCCAAGGCCTAGCGATGTCCAGCTTAGTCAGCGTTAGTCCCAGATATAACAAATGACATTTGTACCTATTACCGCCAATTCCCTCAATAATATGGAGCATGACCCAGCGCGGCGACTGTGGAATGTCCCACCCCAACACTTCAGAGAGACAAGTCAACACCCCATGCAAAACCTCGACAGGACAGTGCACTGCCATACCATTGTGAAGGAGACTGCCCTCGGCAGTTCCGCAGCGCAGACAGAGGGGGGATGCAATCATTCTGGCTCGCCAAAGCCTGTAACGGGTGAAGTACACCCGATGTAGGTATTTAAATTGTATGAGGCAAAGGCGCGCAGCAATGGCCGCGCGGGGACTCAAGTGCCTCAACCCAGTCATCCTCATCTAGTGGACCAAGATCTTTCTGCCAGGCGTCTCTAGTCTTGTTGAGTGTGGTGTGGCTATTGGTCACCAATGTGTGGTATATTGCTGTAATTTGATGTACACCCATTTCTCCCATGAACACCTTGGCCTTGATAGGGTTGAAGTCAGGAATATTATCTTGTTGTGCTATAGAGGGGGAGAATGCATGGCAGAATTGGAGGTATCTGTAGAATTGCGACCGGGGCATGTCGAATTCGGATTGTAATTCCTGGAAGGATTTCAGGATCTGGCCATGGAGGACTGCCCCAACCGTTGAAATACCAATGGCATCCCAGCCCACAAAACCCTGCAGCCTGGACAGTTGTGGTAAGAGGCCATTGTGCCAGAGAGGGGTTTCCTTAGTCAGTCTGCCCACCATCCCATTCTACGCAGCGCTTGTTGCCACGTCACAAAGACCGTCCTGGTTGCGGGTGGTAGCGATTTAAGTGTCGAGCTCGAGTATAGGATTGTGTGTAGAGAATTAGTATCCATTAACCACCGCTCAACCGCGTAGGCAGGGTCACGTCTAACTCCATACCACCAGTCGTTTAACATGAGGAGATGTGAAGCGGCATGATATGCTTGGATGTCTGGAGTCGCAAAATCCCCACAGTTTGTGGATTGGAAGCACGTTCTTAGTGCTACACGTGTGGAGCCCCCACCCCAGAGGAAGGGACTAAGGACGGCATTCAACTGTCTGAACCATATAGGTGATATTGGGTAAGGGTTGTTCTGGAGTTGGTAGAGGAGACGGGGCAAAGAGACCATTTTAAAAATGGCCCATCTACCAAAAAGTGATAATGGCAAGTGTGACCAGGAACGCACTTGTTCTTTAACCTGGGCCAGATTCTTGTCCCAGGAGACGGATTGAGACGCCAACAGGAATACCCCAAGGTACTTAAACCCATCTGGAACCACCGTCACCTTGCTCGTCCAAGCCCCGAGCTGGTCTCCTCCCCGCAGAGGCCACAGAAACGATTTGCGAGCGTTCATATAGAGGCCGGAGTTTTCGCCAAAGATTTGCATTATCCGGAGCAGACGTGGGCCGGATCTATTAGGGTGTTAAGAAAAATAATAAGTCGTCGTCTTAAAATAAATAACAAGGTTAATTTTCCAGGCTTACTTCTTTACAGGCAACCAGGGCCTAAACTTCCTTTCCTACAAGGCCTCCTTGATCTTATGGAGTCCTGTATGGATACCTCCTCCTTTACGGTACTAGGTGATTTTAACTTTCACCTGGAACTCCTCACTGACTCCACAACTACGACATTATTAGATAATTTGGAGGCTCTTGGTCTATCACAGATAGTAGTAGGCCCCACCCATAATGCACTCCATACATTGGATGGAATTTTTACTAATCTCACGGCAATTCAGATTGACAGGATACTGCCTCTAAACTGGACTGACCACAGGGCAATTATTTTCAATTTCCCGGGTGAGTTTGTTCCAGCCCCCCCAGTACAGCGTCCACCCACAACCTTTGCACGATCTTGGTGTAATTTCAATTCTGATGCCTTTACTGAGCGGCTGACTAATACTGCTCCAATATTGGCATCCAACTCCAACACGGATGCAGATAAATATAACATTTGGATCAGAGCAGCACTAGACCAATTAGCTCCTTTAAGATTGGTCTCCCAACGTAGGCACAAACCTACTGCCCCTTGGTATTCCGCAGAGCTGAAAATTCTGAAATCCAAGTGTAGGCGCGCTGAACGTGATTGGAGGATGGATTACTGTATTGAAGGCAAAGACAGTTACAATAAGTCTCTTGCTAAGTATAAGGAAGCCATTTTTGGAGCTAAAAAGGCATTCTATACTGGTAAGATAGAGGAGGCAAAGAACTCTACTAGAGAGCTCTTTAAGACCGTTTACTCCCTATCCAAGCTCCATCAAGGAGACTTGTTTTACCCTGATCAAAATTTATGTGATCAAATGGCTTCGTTCTTCCAGTCTAAAGTTCAAACTATTTATAGGGAACTGGAAGGAGCTGACTCTGGTTCCCATAATCCTCCTTTACAGGACATGGAAGAGGGGCTAGAAATTGCTAATCACCTATCTAGCTTCTTCCTAATGACATTGGACTCTGTGAATGACTTCTTATTGACCATCAAGTCTGGCTCACCAGATGATCCATGTCCACCGAACATAATTCATGGGGCCTCAAGTCCAATCAGTTCGCTACTTACCCCCCTCCTAAACACCACCATAAGGTCTGGAGACTTCCCTACAGCCTGGAAGAAATCGTGTATTAGACCTATTTTAAAGAAGCCGTCCTTGGACCCACAGGACGTTAGAGCTATCGACCCATCTCCTGTCTTCCTTTGGCAGCCAAGGTTTTGGAGAAAGCCATAAACTATGAATTAAATCATTTTCTAATCTCCAATAACACTCTGGATATCTCACAACATGGCTTTCGAGCAGACCATTCTACTGAGTCGGCACTAGTTATGGCCACGGAACAAATTTGCACGCAAATTGATAGTGGTGGTAGGGCAGTCCTGATCCTACTTGACCTGTCGGCTGCGTTCGATACTGTGAATCATCTAGTTCTTACGCAACGGCTGAAGGCGAGTGGGATCCGGGACAATGCGCTGGCTCTTCTTACATCATTCTTGACAAACAGAGAACACAAGGTTTGCTGGGATAACCTCAAGTCTGACATATTTCATCTCCCTTGTGGAGTCCCACAAGGGTCGGCGCTCTCACCTACACTTTTTAATATATATGTGACCCCATTGGCCAAACTAGTTAGAGACTTTGGTTTCTCGCTTGTGTCATACGCCGACGACACTCAAATTATAGTCTCCATATCTTCAATGGATGATGTGCCATCGGTTAGGTTTCATAGTTGTCTTGACCATATTATACAATGGATGCATACCAACTATTTGAAACTAAATACATAGAAGACTGAAATTATGGAGTTTGGCAATGGCCCTCCAATTTGGAGTTCAGCTTGGTGGCCAACGGGTGCAGGAGACTGTCCGTCACCAGTGGCTAAGATGAGAAATCTGGGTGTGATGTGGGATACACAGTTTAATTTCTCTGGACAGATTAATCAGGTCACTTCTGCCTGTTACTTTACGCTAAAGATTCTACGGAAGATTTTACCATTTCTTCCAATGGAATTGAGGAAAACTGTGGTGGTAGCTCTTGTGATATCTCGGATTGACTACTGCAACACCCTCTATTTAGGGGTTGATAAACGGCAGTTAACCAAGCTACAATCTCTCCAGAACACCGCAGTCCAAACTTTACTCAATATTCCTAAATTCAATCGCATCTCAGGGGCCATTAGGAATCACCACTGGCTTCCTGTTGGCAGCGTATTGAGTTCAAGGCTCTGTGTCTGGTCCATAAAACCTTGTACGGCGGCGGTCCAATGCCGTACCGCAACCTATTCCATTGGTACTGTCCAGGGCGTCCACTAAGGTCTGCCAATCAGGCTCTGGTTAAAGTTCCAAAATGGAGGAAGGCTAGATGGGGCGGCAGATGCCTCTCCTACCTGGCTCCCAAACTCTGGAATAAGCTGCCTTTGGAGATTAGATCACAACCGGTTCGGTCTAAATTCCGTGGCCTACTAAAAACTTGGCTCTTTCCAGTTTAGCAGTGCACTTTACCTCTTTGGGTTCCTCCTCTCCTCTGTGTTTTTCACCAGCGCCAAGACGCCACGGCAATCGAGCGCTATATAAAACCCCCTACTTACTTACTTACATACAGCGCAATATGGTCAGAGACCTCCTGAGACTACTCGAAGCCATAGACTTGGGCATCTATTCTCACCCAAGCCGTGAGTGGTTCCATGGCAAGTGAGAAAAGGTAGGGAGACAGAGGGCATCCCTGCCGGGTACCCCTCCCAATGGGAAAGGGCCACGACGTCGAGTCGACGACCCGAACCGCAGCGGTAATGTCTGTGTACAAGAGGCGAATGTATTTAGTAAGTCGGGGGCCGATATTAAGGTGGCTCAGAAGTGCAAAGAGGTACGTCCAGCTAAGGGAATCGAAGGCCTTGTCAATATCTGCAAGGAGTGCGGCTGGCTCGTCCAGCCGATCCACCGAGGCTATAGCATTATGTGCACGACGGATGTTATGTCGGGTGGCACGACCGGGCATAAAGCCGGCCTGGTCCGGTTGGATTAACTCTGTTATATGCAGGACAATGCGGTTCGCGATGATTTTAGCTAGGAGTTTCGCCTCAACGTTAAGTAAGGATATCGGCCTATATAATGTGTGTAGTTCTGGGGGCCGGCCCAGTTTTTAAAAAATCACTATTTCCGCATGGCACCAATCATCTGGGAGATGGCCTTTATCTGCCGCCGCGTGGAGCATCGTTAAGTAATGAGCTGTCAGTTGAGATTGGTACTTCTTATAAAACTCGCAAGGGAATCCGTTCGGGCCCGATGCCTTGCCCGAACTCATGTCGGCTAGGGCACTTTGAATCTCTTCGGTCGTGAATGGGACATCTAGGTCTTCCCGCACCGAGTCCGAAAGGGACTTCGGAGGCAGGTCAGCCAGGAACCGGTGAATGGTGGCCTCTGGGAGGGTCTCCCGTGGGGCATATAAATCTGTAAAATAGTCAGCAAAGCTGGTCACAATTCGTGCAGGGTCAGTGAGTACCTCACCCTCAGGGCGAAGAACTCCGGGGAGAGTCACGGATTGAAGTGTCTGCTGGCAAAGGCGGTGTAGTAGGGCGCTGGACTTATCCCCCCGCTGATATATCCGGCTACGCATAGCAAGCCAATACGTTTTGGCTTCATCCAACAGGTCACTGGCGTACCACTGTTGCGTCATGTAGAGTTGACGGCGGATCGCGCCACTATTCTCGTCCCTACTCCTACGCTCCAAGTCAATGAGTTGGGCCTCAGTGCTTACCATTTTTTCACGGTGTTGCTTACGTCGTGCAGTGCAAAAGGCAATGTCTGCCCCCCTTAGTGTTGACTTCATACCTTCTCACAGTATCCTGGGGGAATCGACTGTGCCCACATTTTGGGAGAAGTATTCAAGGATGGCGGTATGCATCTGCTGGTGGTACTGTTCGTCCTGCAGGAGCCATGGCAAGAGCCGCCAGCGGGGCGGGGATCGCCTGGGGTCTAAGAGCATCAGTAATGCTACTGGGGAATGATCTTACAAGCCTCAGGGCAATATCTCTACTGTCTTCATTCTGTGGAGGTGGGGAGCGGAGATGAAAATATCGTCAAGGCGAGAAATTGAGTCATGAACACTCGAGAAGTACCTGTATCCTTGCTGTCACGTGCAGTTTCCGCCAGGTATCTACCCATCCCATCCCTTGGGTCAATGTCTGGAGTTTCAATTCGCGCATGTCAGCCCGCTGTCCTGTACTACGCCAACTGTCTGTCAATGGACACATTACATCATTCCAGTCTCCCCCGGCTCTCGTCAAGCCCTGTGGAATCTCTGCCGAGAGGGATGTCAAGTGCTCCACTAAGTTCCACGACAAGGGTGGGGGGCATATATACTACCAAGAGTAAGGCGTTCACCATTTAATGTACCCGTCACCACTATGTATCTGCCCTGGAGGTCTGACCAGATCGTATCATGGACAAATGGTACCCTGCGATGGATTAGGAGCGCTACCCCCGAGAGCCTCTAGTGAAACCAGAATAGAAGGTCTGGACAAAGCCAAAGCACGCGAGACATGGCGTCTTGTTGCCCAACAGGTGAGTTTCCTGTAGCAATAGGATATCGGTTTTGTAGCGCCTGGCCTGGCAGAGTATGGCTCCCCTTATAATCTTGCCCAGCACGCCACAGACATTCCAGCTAATAATATTCAATCCCCGCGTCTGGGTTTCTGTCATGTCGGGTGTCTAACGTGTATGTGAGACGTGAGAATGTAATCTAGCAAGTGGGTACCATAATACGATCGGATTCTATATATGAGATGAATAATTGTGGCACTGAAAATCAAAATGAACTTCCCATTAAACCCCCCACCCTCCCTCCCCCCAATACCTCAACAGTTTTGAAGCATCTGTCGCGGCACGGTGAGCGTCCCGCCCCCAACGGGGGCTAGGATCCACTCCCTGCCAATGGATCCCAATGAACGTCCCTCGTACATTAAAGCATCTTCGAAACCACTCAAATGTACATGTATATGCAGCCCAATTTATTTAAGCCATCCAGTTTGGTGCATCATATATACGACTCTGCCAGCATGAGTTAGGATGATGTAGAAGTTTGTTGACCCTCCTTTACACGTCTACGAGAGTTACTGCGAGTCTTGGACCTTCTCTTAGACCGTGACCGGTGTTGTTGTTTTCCACTGATCCTGGGAAAGTCCCGGCCGGGACCTCCCGATGAGGTGTCAGAGTCTATTCCAGGGGGAGCATGGGGCTTCAGTTTCACCGCTTCGTCTGTCCAGCTGAATACCTCTCCCGGTGACTCAAAGAAGTAGTTCCATAATTGATAGGATACACGCAGGCGGGCCGGAAAAAGTAGGGAGTATTGGATTTTTAGGTCCCGCAGATGGGCCTTGGCTTCAGCAAATGATTGTCGGCGCTGTTGGACCACTCTGGTGTAGTCTGGGAAGATCATGATGGGCTGGGAGGCATAGGTAAGGGCGCCCTTCAGCCTGGCCTGTTGTACAATCACGTCTCTGTCCTTATAGCTAAGGAATCAGGCAATAATTGGCCGGGGACGTGCCCCGGGCGGAGGTTTCTGCAGTAGAGCACGATGCGCACGTTCGATTATAAAGCAGGTAGTCAAGGATTCAGCTGGGAGCCAATCTGTAAGCCATTTGGTAAGGAAGTCTGCAGTATTATTGTTTTCGCAGCCCTCAGGGAACCCCATGAATCAGAGGTTATTCCTTCGAGCGCGGCCTTCTGCATCTTCCACTCTCATTGCCATGCCGCATGTTAGTGACTCCAAGCTGGACATCTTCTTTTGAAGGGTGCTCACTGCATCTTCGGTTGTAGAAATCCACTATTCCGTTTCGGTAATCCTCTGCACCGCATTGCGAAGGTCTTGCCGAAGGAGCATAACGTCTGAGCTGACTGCACCAATTATGGCTTACAACGTGTCCCTGGACTGGGTGATAGCCGCCAGTAGCGCTGCATTGTCAGGTATAGTAGTCGCTACATTCTCGGGGCCAGGTGGTTGAGCCCCTGCGCCGGTGTACTTGTCCATCGTGGATTGTTTGGATGTGGCCCCCGGTGGTTTATCTTTAGCCATTGTGTCTGGGCCCTAGGGAAGATGTCACAAAGTATATATCCTTGGCAGGCCCAATGTCGGTAGGCAGCTGCAGCTCCGCTGGTTCCATCGAGTCTCGCCAACGTGCACCCAGGGGCGGCGGTCGGTTGAGGGTACCACACCCACAAGCCACACCAGGGCCTAGCCTGGCCGCCTCTGCAAGTGGGGATACCCCGCAGCCCCCTAATGGGTGTCTCCGGCCCTCCGCGTTCTGATCACAATATGTGTTCCTGCCTCTGATTATGATGCGCCCTGGTAGTCCTCAGGGTCAGGCCAGGCCACGGCCCACGGCGCCTCGTGCCTCCCCAATCATGGTCACGCTGTAGCGCTACGTGGTCGTCTATGGGCTATTCCCTGCGCAATATCCACGGAGTTGTGTAGGCCGAATCGGGCCTTTCCCTGCAATCTTCTCCTCCGGGGGAGCTCGTTATTGGGCACAAGGCTGCAGTGACACAAGGCCAGTGGGGCACCCCACTCTGTGTATGTGTGGCGGCTCAAGGACACCTCAGGGTTACAGGATGTGCCCCAGGCCCCTCACTTGGTAGCGACAGTGGGGGAAATATCAACGGGTCCAGCGCGCTCACCGGTGAATCCCATGGTCTCTGGGTCCAGATCGGCCTCCTCCGGTCACACCAGTACTGTCTCCTGGGCTGGGACCCCTTGTCACGGGTCGGGCCACTCAGCCTCGCCCTACAGCCGCTCAGAGGATCGGGGCCTAATGGGTACCGCGGGCTGACATGACTGCCGAGCTTCGGGGCATCTGGCACCCACCCGGCACGAGCACACGGCTCCAATGTGTCTCCAATATCGTCGGGAGTTCGCGGCTGTGTCCGGCAGCAAGTTCAAATGGCAGCGTGGCCCAGTCAGGGAACTCCAGCAGTGCCCGAGCCTGCCAGGCCGCAACCACGCCGCGGCATGAGTAGGCCGCCGAGGTCCAATCTGGGCGCCGGCTATTGGGAGTCGTGTTCCCGGCCTCGCCCCAAGCGCAGCTCCCGTGGAGATCCCACGCGGCCTGCTGCAGTAGGGGGCGACCCACCGTGTCCTCAGGCCACGCTGCTGGTCCTTCAGCAGCGTTCCAGTCGCTCAGACAGGCTGGTCACGGACCGGGCCACCTGGCCTCACCCCACCACCACTCAGAGGGTCGGAGTCCAAGGGGTACCACGGTCCAATGTGACAGCCGAGTTTTCGGGGCGTCCAGCACCCACCAGGTAGGAGCACACGGCCCCAAGGTGTCTCCAAGATCGCCGAGTGTCTGCGGCTCCGTCCGGGCAGCAAGTTAGGCAGCGGCACAGCCAGGGAGCACCAGCCAGGCCAGAGCCCACCAAGCTGCATCCACGCCGTGGCCCGAGTAGGCCGCCGAGGTCCAATCCGGGCACCGGCGATGGGGGGTCGTATTCCCGGCCTCGCTCCAAGCGCAGCCTCCGAAGAGGCCACACGCCGGCCACTACAGCAGGAGGCGACTCACCAGGTCTTTGGGCCATGCTGCGGGTCTTTCTGCAGCATGCCAGTCGCTCCGGTAGGCCAGGCACGCCTGGGCCGGCGCACCGGGCCCTGGCCTGTCCGCGGCTGCGGCCACCCAAAGATGTCAATCGGAGCCCAGAGGAGGTACCCCGGCTGCTCCAAGGTCTCTCCGAGCCCCGCAGAGGGTCAGATTATCTGCAGTTGCGTCAATGTGGCAGGATTAATGTAGGATTTCGGTGGGCTACAGGAGCTACTCTAAGGCACATCCGCCATTTTGGACCGCCAGGCCATGCCCCCGGCTCTTTGTTCTTTTAAGGTCATTTTTTACCGAAACCTTTAAAGTGCATATCTCCAGTTCTACTAATTGGATTTTTGTTATTTTGGTGTTGAATAATTTATTACATTTTACACTATTGTTCTAAATTGGTTTGGGATCTTTTCTTATGTTGTGTTTTCACTTTATTACTGTTAGTGTGCTGAATAAATACTTTACACATTGCCTCTAAGTTAAACCAGACTGCTTTTGTGCCAAGCTATCAGAGGGTTAAGCACAAGTTAATTTAGTAACTTTAGTGGTTCATCCTAGCAGGGATTGTGGCTGTTATTTGAGAACGGTTCACCCAGTCTCAATCAACACCCTAATTCCTCACATTGGTGGCAGTGGTGGGATACAGTACTTCTGTTTGTGCAGTGCCATACAGTGATTGGTGTAACATTAAAATCCCAGATACATAATTTGACATCAGAGTTGACCGTTTTTAAAATTCTCCTTAGTTTCTGATTACTGTTTTTCACCCTTTTAAAAATGTAAGTTCCCTACCTCCTTTTCCTACAATGGAGATGGAGCTGCTCATCATTGATAACCTCAGTAGGGCAGAACAGCAGAAGCTCTGCAAGGAAAGGGGGCTGAATGCAGGAAGAGGAACACAAAACTGGGCCTTCAGATAGTCCTCCATCTGTATGAGGAGGTCAAGAGGATGCAGTCCAACCCAGAGGAGCCAGAGGATGACAATCTTGATGAAGAGGGAATAGATTTAGAGGAGGAGGAGGGCCTGGCTGTGGGCCCTTAGCTGCTGTGACAAGAGGAAGAGAGAGAGCAGTGTGTTTTCCCTTGGGCTGTCCTCAGAGGAGCTGGAGGACAGAAAGGCACAGAGGGACCTAAAACTGCAGATGGCCAAGAAGAAACTGGAAGCAGAGGAGAGAAAGGCTGAGGCTGAGAGAGCCTTGGCAAGGGAGACGTCTGCGGCTGAGAGAAAAGGCTGAGAGGCCCTAGACTGAGAGGAAACCACTGCTGGAGCATGGGATCAGCATGTAGGAACTTGAGATCAAAGGTAGGCAAACCTCAGAGTACAGCAACAATGGTCACGCAATACCTTAGTGTCCACTGGAAAAAGGAGGCTTAACATCACCACGGATCTGGTATCTAACTTTGTTGTATGGGATGACATAGATGAATGGTTTGAGGCCTATGAGGTTGAGCTGGAGGTGCACAGGGCCCCTGAGGAGGATTGGGGCCAGTCTCTGGAGGCACATTCCCAGTGAAGGGATGGATGCCCTGTTAGCCCTAGTGAAAGGGTACAGGATGAAGTATCCCCGAAGAAAACTGTCACCAGGAAATATGGGTTCACCCCAGAAACGAATAGGCAAAAAATGAGGGATAGTCAGAGGTTACCCCAACAGTCTTGGGTTGATTGTGTGGACCACTTTTACAAAGCACTGGATGGTTGGTTGGTGGACAGTGTATACAATTTGATTGCAAGGGAGCACATGTTCAGTCTTTGCTTTACAGAGCTGCGCCAACACTTAGTGGATAGCAAGCTCTCTGATCCCAGGGAGCTGGCTTAGGAGGCAGACAAACTGGATAAGCACCAGGGTCCACAAGAAGGTGCCTGGGGGAAATCCCAAAAGGGTAGTTCAGGCTTCCCCCAGCAGAGTGGGGGGGGAGGTCCAGGGAGGCACAGACAAGTCCCAGAATAAGCTGGGGGTAAATGGTTCTCATGCACCTTCTAAGAAACGAGTAGGAGGTTCTGGTGGGTGGTGGCCCAGGATGCCCCATTTTCAGCCCCAGTGCTTTGATTGTTCTCACCTTGAACACAAGCAGGGTGACTTTATCCTAAGAAACCATCCACTTGTGGAGCTCTACTGGGGTGGCCAATGTGGCCTTAGGGTGTAAGTAGTACCCAGAGGCAGGGGGTAGATCATGCCCTAATCTTCTTCTGTTGGGAGGTAGACTCAAAGGGTGAGATGGTGATCTCTGAGGGTGGGAGTTGTCTCTTCTACCAGGTCAAAGTGAATGGGATCTTTGTCACAGCTCTGAGGGCACCGGAGCCAGCCAGACAATAATAGTGGAAAGGCTAGTTTTCCCAGAGCACTGCACCGGGCAGGTGTGTAGAGTAGCTCAGGCCCAGGGGCAGGGCTTTATCCACCACATGGCTCTGATATCCATGGAGTGGGGTTGGGAGATGACCCAGAGAAGGGTCACAGTTAGTTCCCAGCTGCCCATTGACTGCATTCTGGGAAATGAGTTGCCCTGGTGTTAGAGGAGCTGAGAGGGGCATCTGCTCAGGGAACCCTGAAAGCTCAGTTGTCTGGGGCTAACACTCCCAAACAGAGGGTACATTGGCCCATATGAAGGGGGGGAGGGCTTATCCCTGACCCCTGTTCAGTCTCAGTGTACAGACCCTGGGCTAGAAAGCCAGTCTCACGATACCACCCATGGACTGTTGGAAAAGAGAATAGAAGTAGGGTACCTAACACCTGGGGTTGTTGCTCCCTTTAGGAGAAGCCTCAGAGGTCAGAAAACTCTAGATGTCCTGGGGCCTGGCTCTTGACTCTGACAGCTGTCAGCTGTCAGTGGCCTCTGCTGGTTGCTGTCCTTATTAGCAGAGTTTTCCTTGGGTTGGGGACAGACGTCTGATCCAAGGGGAGGAATGGGCCACATCACTTTGTTGGCCGTGGTGATATTGTCTGTCTACGGGGATGCATCTGTGAGCAAGTAAATGTTAAGATCTTCACAGATGGGGTCCACAGGTGAGGAGAAGGGTTCTCCATGGGTCAGCCCAATTGCTCAGGACAGAGTAGAAAGAGGGAGACAACTGAGTTTAGAGGGGGATAGAACTTGCAAGGGCCTCTGCAGTATGAGGCCATTGTCCACAGTCTATAGCCTAAGCAGGGAAGCCCACCAAGGTATTGATGCCCATGACTTTTGGCTGGAGAGGGGTTGTGTTGGACTTGTCCCTCTCTGCATGAGTTACTCCCAAACTTTTATATATATTTTCAAATAAAAAATAAAGGTTAAAGGGACAGTATAGTTAGGTTAAAATGTCAGTTAAAACATATTATTTTAAATTACAAAACCACTGAAATTCACCAGTTATAGTTATATCAAGTAACTAATGCGCGTGCTGTATAGCAAGTGTAACTTGTACCCCCACTGTGCACGGTGTTGTCATCAATAATGTCATTTCAGGTGTTTCAGTGAAGTTAACAATGATGTCATAGAACATGTCATAAGTGATGTAATATGTGAGGTATTTAGAAGTGCATGGTAGGGCGCAAGTTATAGTTACTGTTCGACTTGACCGTCTCTGCAGGGTCACCCCACACATTTTGCCTGCACCCCTCTTGTTTTCTCAACCCCTTTTTGTTAGCTTTTAGGACTCTGTGCACTTTACCACTGCTAACCAGTGCTAAAGTGCTTGTTAAAACATGGTCAAATTGGCTTACACCTGATTGGCATATTTAATTTACATATAAGTCCCAAGTAAAGCGGTATACTATATACCAAGGGGCTGTAAATTAAATGCTTCTACTGGGCCTGCAGCACTTATTGTGCCACCCACTTAAATAGCCCTGGAAAACATGTCTCAGGCTTGCCATTGTACCCTGCCTGCAGTTTTAAACTGTCAATTCAACTTGGCAAAACAAATCCCTTTGCTAAACCTAAAACGTCCTTTTTAATACATATGAGCCACCCCTAAGGTAGGCCCTAAAAACCCATAGGGTAGGGTGCATTTTAATTTTAAAGTTGGACATGCACTTTTAAGTTTTAAATGTCTTGGTAGTGAAAAAAATACAAATTTGTTTTTCAATACTGTGAAGCCTCCCTCACCTATTGGATAACATTGGGTTACCTTATTACATTAATAAATGCTAGCTTTTGATTGGGATCAGGTGGGAAAGTCAAGTTTGGTGTCTGAGGAATTGTAATTTAAAATCTTCTTGAATGGTACAGTAGGATTTTAAATCACAATTCTGATAATGCCACTTTTAGAAAGTTGGCATTTTCTTGTCCCTAACCATTTGGTGCCTGCAGCCTGCCCCTGGGACACATGACTAGGAGTACTTGGCATTTATGTATTCCTCTCAGATAGCTTCATAATAGAGGGTCTGGGTGTTGGTGGGATGGGCCATGTTTGACTTGATAGGGGGATGGAACTGTCACAAACTACACTTGCACTTAAAAGGCACAACACTAGCCTATTGTGTGCCCAGACAGGCAGGGTCCAGGGCAGGGAGGCAGGAAATTCCAGACACCTCTAAAGTAGTAAACTCCAGAAGCTTCCCCCACCTCAAAGTTAGCACAAGGTATAAATATTGGACCCTTGGACGCACTCTTCAAATCACTTCTGGACCTGTGGAAGACTTAGAAGAAGGACTGGTGTGCTACCCTGCTGCAAGAAGGACTGCTCTGCTTTGCTGTCCTGCTGCCCTGCTGCTTTGCTGTCCTGCTGCTGTGCTGCTGCTGTGCTGCTTTGCTGCCTGAGTGAGAAGGACTGGACCTCTACCTTAAAACCAGGACCACCAGACTGATTCCAAGGGCTAGTTGTCTGGCTTCCTGATCATAACCTCAGGGGCAGAAAAGGCTCCAACCAACCATCCTGAACACTGGACCTGGGCTCTTCCTACTGTAAGTCCTAGCCCCCACATCATGCCCCTCCAGTCTTTTATCCTATGAAGTGGGACTAAAGGTGCTTTAACAGCCCAGCAGTGGACTTTACCAGAACCAACGCAACACCATGCAAACCTGACACAACTTTGCAGTCCCTAATTGGAACCGATGCAGTGCGACACATCTTAAATACACGCCTGCATCGCAGCCCTCGCAGCTCTTCATTGGAACTTATGCATCACTGCCAACACAAGCCTGCATCACAGCCCTTGCAGCTTATCAGAACTGCCACTGTGCGATGTATCCTCGAAGTGGACTTCACATTGTTCCTCAGAACCCTTGCTGCTTGGAGCAATGCACACACAAGTAGATACAAGGAGATGATGGACGGAGCGCTGAAACTTTTCAGACACTCACCCCCCAGTCACAGATCTGGGTTGAATCCATCATCGTTCTTTAGCTCACTTTGCCACCCCAGTTCAGACACAGCTATATGCAAATCAGTCTTGACCCTGTGCCTCATGGGAACAGTCCAGCCCGAACTGCCAAGTCATGTCTTCCCTGGACCGGAAACAAGCATCCTGGGACCGGCCCAATGCAAGGCATCCCGTACTTGAGGTATCATCAGCAGGTCTAAATCAGTCCTTGTATCCGGCCTGCGCTCAATCGCTGTCCGCCGGAACTTGTGACTATATCCCGGTCCAGCACGACCAGGTTACCACAATAGATGCTTTGTACTTTAAAGCACTATTTTTAAATAAACCTTTAAAGTTGCATAGTTCAGATTCTACTAATTGGATTTTAGTCATTTTGGTGTCAAATAATTTATTAAATATTTCTATATTAATCTAAATTGGTTTGGGATTTTGCCTTGTGTTGTGTTGAAACTTTATTAATGTTTATTTGCTGCATAAATACTTTACACATTGCCTCTAAATTAAGCCTGACTGCTTTTGTGTCAAGCTACCAGAGGGTTAAGGACTGGTTAATTTACTGACTTTTGTAGTTCACCCTGACAAGGATTGTTTTTTTTACCTGGGTGGGGCTTCCACACCCCTCAACCTATAACCCAATTTCTTACATATGCCATATGTAACGTATGTATGCAAGGAAGAACAGAGCACAAAGTTCTGGATTAAATCATCTATATAAGCAATTTCTTGTCCTGCCACATGGCAGCATGAATATCCAGAAGCTGTTAATGGAAAAAGCATAAAAACTAAAAGAAACAGATTCATCATGCAGGTATCCTTATCCATCTACTGCTTAATCCCATAGCAACTGCATGTAGCAGGTTTTGCTAATGAGTGTTGCTGCCCCTTTGTACTTTGTTCTACAGCAACTATGGTTACATTTCCTCGTTTTCAGAAGAACATCTTCTCCATTGAGGTGTAAATTAGACGCTGGTGTTAATGCAACATTTTGATGTTCCAAGATCTAACAATACCTTGGTGCAGTTAATATAATGAGGATGCACACAGCTGAATATCTCCTTCACTCTGTCGCCTCAACCCAAGCCATTCAGCTTTGCAGTACATAATGACTTAGCTGCAACCGAATTCAATATATAATGTGAAAGGACAAAAAACAAAAAAAGGAGAGGAGCAACAGGGTTTTAGTTTCATAAATAAATCGAGATCAGGAACTATGGCCATATATACCATTATAAGGCAGAAATGTCAGTGCTTAAGTTGTAAAAGAATAAGTGCAGGGGCCAAAAATGTTATAGGGGCCACCACTCTTGCTGCTGAATGCTGGAACTGCTGATGACAAGCCTGCCTACATCTTATTACACCTCATGCCCCTTTCTTCCACCACCCACGCTATCTGTCTCTTCACCTCACTTTTGAAGGTTCTTTTTATCACTGCTGTCTACCTTTGTCTCTGTTTTCCTATCTTTTTCTTCCTCCTTCATTCTACTTTTGCTGCTTTTCCCACTCGCGCTCGGGGTCAAAACATGATAAAGTTATGTTATATTCAGTCGCGGCCGGCAGGCCTCGCGGGTGGCAGTGCGGGGGTCGCGCGGGGAGTGGGTTTAATTTAATAATAATAATTTTTAAAAAATTAAACTTAGCTTTCTGCCGGCCGGGTCCCACGTCTTCTCTGATCCTGCTCTCCTGCCTCCGGCAGGAACAGGAAGCAGGCAGCCAGGCTCCCTCCCCTAAGCAAATCACAACGCTGCAAGCAGTGTTGTGATTGGTCGGGACGCCGCCCAGCCAGGGGCTTATGGGGAGGCCATGTTCTCCATGCAGGCTGCATTGCAGCCTGCATGGAGAAGAGCAGAGTGCGCATGACTGGTTTGGGCGGCCCCAGAGGGCTGACCAAACAGTCTTTGCGCACTCAGGAGTGGGGACAACACTCCTCCCCTGCCCTGCTCGCAGAGCAGCCCCGCCCACCCGCCCTCCCGCAACCAAACAAAAAATGGTAATAACTGAAAGTTATTACCATTTTATGTTTCTGCTTCTCACACTGCGAGAAAGCAGTGGGGCGACGCTCCTCCGTCCTAGTGGAGGAGCCGCCCGTGGTTATATTATGATGAGGCATAAGGTCCGGTCCCCAAAAATGAGCCTGGTGCACACCACCTGCAGCCTTTGGCGCAAATTAAGCACTGGGTTCAATGTTCTGTTAACATTGCTTAGTGAGCCGATACCTTTTGTCTGGGACACATCTAACCTGTACTATAGGAATGGTAAGCGGGCTGGGGTTGGCTATGTACAATATATAATACAATGCAGGGGCGCTAAAATACCCCACCTATGTCAAGCTATTTTTAGCTCTTTTATTTATTTACTTTTTAAAAAAATAAAATGCATTTCCTTTCCTCCACTTTCTAGCTTGTTCCACGTCTTCCAAATGTATGTTTGCTGAAGGGATGAGCTGCATACACAGTGCAGAGCTGCTGAATAAGCTTAGCTCTCCCCAAGCACCACCCTGCATGCTAAGGAGAAGGAAGGCAGAAAGAAAGGGGCATCGAGACTGACACATTTGTGTTCATTCTATCTTTTTGGGGCATGCCTGGCGCTTCAACAGCAAGGTCACATGAATGTGCG
Organism: Calotriton arnoldi; assembly: GCA_963921515.1. Taxonomy (NCBI): domain Eukaryota; kingdom Metazoa; phylum Chordata; class Amphibia; order Caudata; family Salamandridae; genus Calotriton; species Calotriton arnoldi. Next base: position 116,635 of record CAWUFW010017715.1, on the reverse strand, counting down.
TGTAGCGCTTGGGATTCCAGAGCAGAACAGTGTTGACAGCCGACCTTTGAAATTCTGAGAACTGGAGGAACCTTCTTGGCGCGCGTTTGTCTGACGTCTCCAAGGAATACCTTCTAAGATGAGCCCTGGCACGGTGCTCGTTTCTCCTGCATGCAGCGTAGCAGCAGACAGAGATTTTTTTTAATTCAAGTTTGAGGGTGGGTACGTTTACCTGTACACTGTTCTATCAATTAACAGAACGTCGCATGATGTTCAATTTTGTCCGCTGAAAATTATCTATGATAGTCGACAGGGCAGGGTTCCACTGAAAACCCGCTGCATAAAACAACAAATTGGAAAAAAATTAAGCCATGGTCTGTAAAATCCTTATACCAAAAGTAGAAAGGCTTAGTACATTTGGGGATGCTACTGAGAAGTGAAAAATAGAAACATGCAAGCACGCGTTAATCATTAGAGGAGGAGGTAATTGTTGTAAGACCAATCTTATCAAATGCAAGAAGTACTGCAAAAATGTAAATAACATGGTCTGTGAAACATGCCACTGCTAACTCTACGATTCAAAACAAGGAAAAAGTCACAGTAAAAGAGAACTATTTGGCAAGATACGTTCAAATCCTTATTTATATATATATATATTTCAATCATAATTAAAGATACAGGTTTGATCAAAATTGTGGGAGTAATTTTTTTTTTTAAATTTAATTTAGACCTTCCAAAAATCGAGCAACCACAGAGTAATTTACGAAGGAAATTTCACAACACACCAAGGGGCTTATTTACAAGCCCCTTGCGCCACTTTTGCGTCATTTTTAACATGGGAAAAATGACGTAAGAGTGGCGCAAGGGGCTTGTAAATAAGCCCCCAAGTGTGCAAATGTTTCTATATTCTGATTAAAGCTAACTAGAAAGATAAAATTTGGCACAGAGATGTGCAATAAATTTTTCAAGGCACAAACCAAAAGTGGATAACGCCTACAGTTTAAGACAGTTGTTTATCACCATTCTCACACAATAGATCCCAGGATAGTATGCACTCGGGGCCACTCGTGTGCAACAGCTATGAAAGCGTCAAATGCACGCCATACTATAATATACGGATGAGAGTGCATGCCATTGACTGCCCCAAAGGGCAGAACCTGCAAGAAGACATCATCATCATAGAAAGACTGCTTGCCTAACATGCATACTCGTATGGCCGTAGTGCACAAACCGCAGTGATATCAAAATCTTGCACTAATTTTCACAAGCATGGAGGGCAGAAACTATGCCTCCAAGTACCCTTAGTGCTGATGTATACCTCTACTACAGAGCCCAGTGATGAAACAGGAACATTCACCATATTCCATCCGGGATGTGTCTCAAACATTTCACATTGCAAAGGCCATGAAGCGAACCCTACTACATTACTTCATCATGTGTCTTTCCTGGTCATGTCGCGAGTAACCATGCCTCAGTTTTCCACCTATGGACTACGCAAGTTTGAATCACTCTTACAATTCTGGCATATTCCTATGTCCACAAGTGGCATTTCATGGCAGTGATGAGTTTACTGGAATGCATGTAATTGCTTTCCTTGTTGGCCGGTGTCTACTATTTCCATGAATTTTATTTTTTTACCTTTGTCCATAATATTTTCCTATTCCTTCATGTCATAGTTTCCCATGATTTCCTACACTATTTTACCTTTATATTTTTTCTTGGTGCCATATTAAATGTGTAAGAAATTGGAGTATTAGTTAGGGGGTGGGTCAGATCCCACATCAAATAATAATCATAATCCTTGTCAGGGTAAACCACTAAAGTCACTAAATGAACCTGTGCTTAACTCTCTGGTAGCTTGCACAAAGCAGTCAGGCTTAACTTCGAGGCAATATGTTATATATGTATGGAGTACTCAAACAGTAATAAAGCAAAAATTCAACACAAAAAAATCCCAAACCAATTTTGAAAAATAAAGTAACTGTTATTAAATAAAATGACACCAAAATGACATAATTTCAACGAGATGAACCAGAGCTCTGAATTTGAATTTAAAAAAGCACAAAAAAGCACAAAGCGCCAACAGCGATTATATGGTCGCACCAGACTGAGTTAAAGTCAAAAGCTAGGGTGACAGTGATAGATCGCAGGTCAGATAAAGGGACCCAGTTCGTCCTGGTGGAACGTTTACCCTCATACTTAGCAACTTTTCTGGAAAAAGGTGGTCGCCGATGAAGCTTGTTGTGTCCCTGCAGCTCAAACAGGAGGTCAGTCAACTCAACCTTGGAGTCACTTCTGGGGTCTTGGGTTCAAGAAAAAACAGGTACAGTCTTCCTTTAGTTTCTTCATACAGCAGGGCAGCCTTTCTTCTGAATCTTCACAGGTCCAGGGATGTTCTGAGGAGAGGCCTGTGGGGTCCACTTTTATGCCCAGTGCCAGTGAGTGAAGGCCAACCCTTTGTACAACCCCTAAACCAGTTCTGGTCACTTCCTCTACTCCCACAGGGTTTGCTGCTAGTCTGACTAGAGAGACAAAGGGGAGGCGGCCTAGGTATGAGCTTCATCTGCCAGTGACAAGGCAGGCATCCTTTGAATCTCAGTAAGGGGCTGGGTACATCCCACCAAGCCATCCTGTCAAGCGAGGAGTCCAGCTCCCAACTCCCAGGGCCATTTGTTAACTCTCTGGGAGCAATACACATCTCACCACAGGGGAGGCTGGCATGAGAGCCTTTTGGTTTTAGGCATGAAAATGACAACTGTCAAAAAGTTTAATGTCCAAAATAGTAATATAAAATCCGACATGACCATTAAATCGGATTTTACATTACTAATAAAATAAGTCAATGAAGCATTTTTCTTGCTACTCCCAAACTGAAGTTAGCACTTTTTAAAAGTAATAGTGTAAAGCAGTGTTTACATACAGGAGAGCCAGCCTTGCCACAGTGAACAATGACTTTGTATATTTTTCGCTGCCAGGATATATGGAAAATAAATTACATCCATCCTACTATTTAAATTCCTGGCATACTGCCCTATGGGCATTTAGGAACTACCTAATGGTAACTTATTGCATTAAAAAGGAAGGCTTAGGTCTGGCAAAGGAGTTGTTTTGCCAAGTTGAAACAGCAGTTTTAGAACTGCCCCCCCCCCCCCAAGCTGCAATCGCAGGTCAGAAGGCATATTTTCCAGGGCTACATTAGTGGGTGGCACAATGAGTGCTTCAGTCTACTAGTAGCATTTAATTTACAGGCCCTGGATACATGTAGTGCCATCTACTAGGGACTTACAAGTTAACTAAGTGTGCCAGTTAGATATATTCCAATTAGCCAAGTTCAAAATGGAGAGCACAAGCTTTTTACCACTGGTTTTCAGGAATAAAGTGTGCAGAGTCCTATGGCCAACAATAACGGGTTCAGCAAAAGAAGGAAAACATCTGGGGTGACCCTGAAGAAAGGGCAAATTTACAACAGAATGTCTCTCACTGCCTATGAAATGCATCTTGGTGGCATGCATATCAGTAGCACACAACGGTGTATGCGAGTGGGCTTTATATTTTACTTTCATGTAGATAATATGGCCTGGTGTTGGCATAATTTAAAGTTTTGTACAGAAAACCTTAGCTGTCTCACTGGGCTTATCTCATTTGTAAACCAAGAGAGTAGCAATAGGCCAGACTTCTTCAACCATTCGTTTTTTACAGTGCAGTCCACATGCTGGCTGGCCCCATCTATCAGCCATCTAGCTATTGGTTAAATGTAACTGTCAGTCCTGATATTAATTCATTTCCTCTTTACAAAGATATGGCGTTTTAATTCAAATAGCACTTGTATGGGGCTGTGGTAGTGATGAGTGTCACACAGAAAAGGAGTGAGTCTCATGAGATATCACCATGGCTGCCTGTACACCATTCCTCAATTGAGGGTCAGAAGCATTGACTGTGCCCTTCAGCATTGAGAGCCAACCATCCTGCACTCACATCACCAGGGCTTATTTAGAGATCTATGATGAATGAGGCACAGCTCAACCCAGGGAGCAAACCTGTCAGCCTCTTCTTGACTGAAAACTGTGGGTGAAGTCAAGTGTTCAGCAGTCTGATCCTTTAAAGGTGAATGCCGATTTAAAGCTTTTTGGAAGGTGATATAGGTTTGAATAGCAAGTGACCCAATTTGAGCCTATGGAGGCATTTTATTTGCCATGTAGTAGGGTAGTTCGAAATGAAAACACGGTGACACCCTCCAAATGTGGGTGATTTCATAGGTATTCTCAGCAACCTGCAGCAGACCAACATTTCTGGGTTCACTCTCCTAAGCAGCCATGCCAGCCTGGCATACCCTGCCAGAGCCTCACCCACAGGGCCATTATAGCCACCCTGGAAAGTGGGTGGTCCCTGGTGAGCTGTGCATTGGACTAGGAAGGTACCCACTGTAATTCAGTTTGTCCAGCTCCTACCACTTTCCCAGAAATTTTACACCATGTTCATCTGCTCTCTCCGTTTACTGTGAGCAACATTCTGCTAAGTTTTTTTACTGCTGGTGTTTTATTGTAAACCTTTGTCAACGGGGTGGCCACGTCGAGAGCAGCAGGATACATGTGCGATGCTCTGTTGAGTTTCCATTTTAAATCTCTCACAGTCGGAGACAAGCTCAATGTGTAAGTAAATCAGGGTGCTGCTGTTAAGAAAGATTTTGAGCTCTTGCTCACATGCTAGTTCAGTTACAAGTGGGACACGAGTTGGCTTGATTATGCACAGCATTACTGCAGGCCTTTCTCAAATATAATGGTTGAAGAGTGGATAATACCATTTGCTGTCATCTCATACTTCACACAAAAAGGCTTAAGCCTTCAACCCATCCTTCTTCAGTATTTTTACGTCATTCAATCGTTTTCTTTTAATACTGCATCAAGCCGATGTTTGGTCGCTCGTGTGAGGTTTTACTTTTGAGAGCTCTCCAGTGTGTTTCTGTTACAGCCATAGCTCTGTATGTGGTCTAGACAGAATTCAGTTGTCAGGCACTATTTTCCCTCTTTCTGGCCCAAGTTTGTCCAAGAGCAGAGACTGCAAGATCAGATAAGGAATGACCACTGATGGTAAATGAAAACACGGATTATGCCCACATATGAGCAGGTACTACCATGCAGTGACACCAGATCTATGGGTGCAGGAACTATGGCTGCTGCACCCTCATAAAACAGGAAAGAGCTTAGATGTAGAAAAAACATAAAGGGGGCCCTTCAAATGAATTTCTTCAGGTATCATTCGTTGTCTTTTCAAGAACAAACTCTCACATATTTGCAGTGACTTTAGTGAGGTGACTAGGAGAAATTGGGTAACTAGTTGAAACCCTACTCAAACAGCGACCACAATCTTTGTCAAGGTGAGGCACAAGCAAACCCCAAATTAACCTGTGCTCAACCCTCTTGTAGCTTGGCACGGAGCAGTCAGGCTTAACTTAGAGGAAATATGTAAACTATGCATGCAGCACTTCAAACAGTAATAAAGTAAAAACACAACACAAAAGAAATCCCACATCAAATTAGAACAATAGAGTAATTTTTAATAAATAAAACAAGACCAAAATGACAAAAATACAATCAGTAGAAACAGATATATTCAGGTTTAAAGATATCAGTAAATATTGCGCCAAAAAGCACAAAGCACCAATGGTGGATATCTATCTGGTTGCACTGGAGAGAGACAAGGTCACAAGTTCAGGCCAACTACGATGACGTGCAGGGTCATCAGTTAGGCCTGCTGAACAAGAGTATTTTAAATCATGGTTGGATAGCGTTGCGATGTCCCACGTCGAGGAGGAGTTGCACAGCCAAGACAATGAATTAGTTACGGGGAGCTGCAAAGCTGCGATTTACGGTCCTTCGCCATCGTCGAGGATAATGTAAATGACAGCTTGTAATGCACAGTCCGGTGTAGAGGATCCATCGCGCAGTAGAGGCAATGAGTTGGGTGCGATGCGAGAACCTGCGTCATCGATGAGGCTGCAGTCGATGAGAGTTGGCAATGTGTGGTCCTGCATCGGTGAAGCTTCACACAGCGACAGTTCTGATGCGGGCTGCGAGGTCAATGCGTAGTCCTTGCACTGGGAGAACCCTTGCAGCAGAAGCAATGCGTCTGGTCTGTTCGGATTTGTGCCATGCAGCAGAGGAGATGCGTTGGTTCTACTGGGCCACAGATGGGCTGGCAAAATGCCTTTGGGTCCACTTCCAAAGGGCCAGGACTGGGGTGCACCACTTGGCAGGGTAGGGCTCACAGGTGGCCAAGTCCAGGTGCCTGGGTCAATTTTGTTGGAGCCTTCTGTCCCTGAGGTTGTAGTCTGAAGGCCAGCCAACTAGCCCTTGGAGTCATTCTAGAGTTCTGGGTTCAACATATGTAGGTCCAGTCCTTCTCACCCAGGCAAGAGGGCAGCAGGCAGAAGGCCAGCACAGCAGGCATCAGTCCTTCAGAGCAGCAGTCCTTCACAGTAGTCGTCCAGCAGAGTGGCAGTCCTTTCTGCAGCACAGCAGTCCTTCTTCCTGGTAGAGTATCCACAGTTCCAGAAGTGTACAGAAGAGTCTGAGGAGTCTGAGGTCCAATCTTTATACCTAGGCCTTCCTTTGAAGTGGGAGAAGCTTCTAGAGGTTTTAGAGGTTTCTCTTTAAAGACCCCAGGCTTCATGCCTTCCCTGTTCTGGCTCCAGACTAACTACAGGGGGTATGCAGTCCTTTGTGTGGAGGCAGAACACAGCTTATTCAGGTGTAAGTACGGCTGTGCCAGCTCGTCCTCCCATCCTGCCAGTGATGGACCATCCAGACACCGCTACATCCAGTCATGTGACCCAGAGACATGCTGCAGGCACTAAAGGGCTATGACAGGAAAATTCCAACTTTCTAAAAGTGGCATTTTCAAAATTGCAATTTAAAATCCAACTTCACTGTGAGAGAGGAGTTTTAATTACAATTCCAAAGACACCAAACAAGAACTGGTTACCTGCTACCATTTGGAAATTATTACATATTAGAAGTGATAAGGTAACTCCAATTATTTTGTTTTTGTCCTCATTCACCGTAGGCTATAACCCCAAAATGTTCCAAATCTCCAAATATCACCAAGGAGGTTTTTTAGCTTTTTTTGTATTTCACCGGTACACTACCGAGTATCGAAGGCAAAATCAATGATAGGGTGTAATCATCAGACAAAAGATTTAATATCACCCAACAGTACCACAAGGGTCTGTCTATGGGCCTCCCAGGGGCCTATTCAGTGCCATCCATCTCACCAACGGTTGCCAACAAGTAAGCCTCCTGGCAGTTACGTCTATTGTATCCATGTTCCAAATGCACATTACAGAGTTAAGCTATTCAATACACGTCAGGGGGACTCCAGATATCCACTTCATACATATTTGTCAATGTTCCAGGAATATCAAGTAAAATAACAACTTGCTCCTATATTTCATTAACTTCTCAGGACCCACTATGGCCCCAGAGATAATTAAACATAGGCTTACTTTAATGTCTATTCCAAAAAATTTCGCCATGACCTTACCCAGAACTGCTGGATCCTAGGGCATTCCACAAACATATAAATGTCATTCACCTTTTCAAGTCTGCATTTCATACACTTAGGTGGGACCCTTTCCCCAACTTCGAGATCTTGTGACGTGTCCAGTACGCCCTGTAAAGGGAAAAGAGATGATTTATCCTTAAAAACACAGATTTGACAGTGCTGTAAAATGTGCACATCAATACTTGCCATAACTCTTTTAACTGCATCCTCTGCAAGTTTCCTCCGCAGAGCTCCTCTGGAAGATCAAAATCGCCATTTGCTATGTCCATTAATCTCCAATACCAAACTGAGGCTTCCTTCTTCTTTGGGGTCCACTGTATCAGCAGTTCTTCCAGTGGATTAGCATTCCAAATTTCAAAGTTCAAGCTCTGGAGCCATTTTTTTAACTGTATGTACCTAAACCTTGAAATATTGCCACCTATAGCCACCTGCATGCTCGTCCCATGGTAGAAGCTTACCATCCTGTATAAGTTGTCCCCATCTTTGTATACCAGCTGTTTTAATGGGGAGTGACATCTTATCCTTACCACACCCTGGAGTGCTCGGTGAGTCCTAAATAGGGGCAAAATTACAATAATATGGAAGCTTCATGGTCTTCCTAGTCAAAGCCCATAACATGGCCATGTATTGAAACACTTTCAGCCTCACTTTCTTGTAGAATAACAAGCCCCTGAATTTTTACAAGAAGTGGGTTTCACCTCCTCTAGTGCCTTTTAACATGGCCATCCACAAGTTTCCACAAGTTGCCAATCTCCTAACTGTCTGGACTATTAAAAAGCATTCTACAAGTTTTTTACCTGGAATGCAAAGGCATAATACTGCATGACAGGTAATGTCCCCTTTGTCTCAACTTCTTGTGAGCTTCTTCTAAGTGATCCTTGCACCCCTCGAGGCCCAAATAAAGCTATTGATGCTCCCTTGTAGCCTATCTAACCACTTGTTCATGAAATGAAAAGAGATTGTATTAAAGAGAAATTGAATTTAGGCAAGATGTCCATCTTAACCAAATTACTTCTGCGAAAATGGTCAGCAGAAGGTGATAGTGAGCCCAACCCTTCACTGCAAAATTCACTTCAGGAATCTTTAAACTGAGATATTTCATCTCAATCCTGATTAGATTATTTCCCCCTAGAAGATTCCAAACAATAATTTCAGATTTTGAGACATTGACGGAATATGCCACCATCTTCCCAAAATCTGATGTCAACTGATCAGTGGCTGGTAGGGCAGTTTGTAAATTGGAGGTATACATCATAAGATTGTCTGCGAACAAAGACATGTTTTCTCCCAGCCATTGCAAGCAAAAGGGAAATGGAGTCCTCTTTCCTAAGTTTACAAGCCAAGGACTCAAAGTATACAATAAGGGAGAGATCAGACATCCTTGCCTTGTGCCCCTAGATATCTTAAAAGGTGAGGTCAGACTTCCATTTACAATTATTCTAGCAGAGGGATCTAGATAAATTGAAAGAACAGCTCCGCAGAAGTTTTCTCCCAAGGTATAATGCTTTAACATTGCTAGAAAATACGACCTCGTGATCTTATTGAATTCATTTGTAGCATCTAAAGTCAAAACTGTCAGAAGAATTAAAAGTTGTGGCAAGGTCAATCGAGCCAATAAGACCGTATGTTAGCTCATGTAGAAACTTCTTCCTTAAAAAATCTTTCAGATCCTCTTGTGGGAGACCTCATACAACTTCATCCAGCCTCTCAGCTAAACCTTAGCAAAAATGTTATAGTCACTATTCAAAAGTGATATGGACCTATACGAATCACAAGAGACAGGATTTTCCCCTGGTTTAAGGATTAAGCTAGTAGTAGCTTAATTCAAGGAAGGCGGCAATGGATTACCTTTTTCAAAAATCTCCCCAAATATTTTTGTCATCACTGGTACGATCATGTCACCTACAGCTTTGTATATCTCCAAAGGAAGTCAATCAGGGCCTGCCACTTTCCCATTTTTGCTAGATCTTACTGTCAACCTCACTTCGCTCTGACTATTACTATTTAGGGCCATCCTATCATTCTCATTAAGCTTGCATGGCAGTTCAGCACCCATCCAGTCATTAACCTTCTCCTCAGTCGTACCAAATACTCTGTATACAACTCTTCAAAAAAGCTGAGAAAAGCTCTTTCAATATCCATACTACTGGTTAAACTTAAGCAAGTTGCATTACATTAGATTTCTCTAATTGTGTTCCTTGTTTGATCAATTTAATTTTCCACAATTTTTCCATACTCAAAATGGGCTACCTTGCTTGCCTCCCAATTCTTTTTTACTCTGGCCTCCAATAACAAAGTAAGTTTTTCTACCAATTCTTGTAGCTTACTCTCTAGTGCCATTACCTCATAAATCTTTAACCGTTGCATAAGCAGTTGCCCCTCTAAGTTGTTCATTTCAGACTCTAGTATATTACCTCTTTTTATACCTTCTACTCTTGAAGTATGATATGCCAGAAATCCTCCCCCTCAGGAACACCTGGAACGAGTCCCATACCACGTTTAGAGAGGCGGTACCTATATTAAACTTAAAAAACTCCTCCGTATCTGAGCGGAGGGCATTCATTGATCTAGCAAGTATGATCTAGTGGCCACCTTTGTAACTCAGACTTAAAGATAGGTTTAAAATCTAGTTTTACGGCAGAATGATCCGACATATGAGCTACCATGTGATTGATGTAATGTATTTCCTCTCTTATGGTGGCCTGGTCTATTAAAAAATAATCAATCATTGAAAAATCACAATTATTTTGTTGTGAAAAGTGTAGCCCAGCCCCTTCCCAGTCTTTTCTCTCCATACATCGCATAATTCTAACTGTCCCATCATACTTTTAATGTACGATTGCATATTAGGGGAGACAATCAACCTATTTTTAGTAGATCTATCTAAAATGTTGTTCATTGTAACTCTAAGATCTCCAGCCATTAAAATTAAGAAAGTAAAATCTAACAAGTTCAAAATAATTGTCTTCAAGCGCTCAAAATCGTCAGTGTTAGGACCGTAATAACCCACTAGGGTATAATTATGGCCATATACTTGTAGATTAGTTATTATCTATCTTACTGATTTATCTGCTACAGTATCCTTAATAAAAAAGGTAACTCCAATGTTAGCCTATGGGAGAGGTAGGCCTTGCAGTAGTGAAAATGAATTTAAGAGTTTTTCACTACCAAGGCATGTAAAACTAAAAAGTACATGTTCCACTTTCTAAATTCACTGCACCATGTCCTTTGGACTGTCCAGGGCCTACTCTAGCGGTGACTGATATGTGCTAAAATGGAAGGTTTGGTCCTGGCAAAAGGTTTATTTTGCTGGTGACCAACTGGTTAACCAGTCCCAAGAGGCACTTCCTTGGTATGCCCGCAGGCTTTAAAACATTAGAACAATAAACTGCTGCTATAATAACAACACAAATAGGTCCATATTCTAAAATTCAATTTCTTTAATTGTTGCTTGAATAAGTAAATCTTCAAGACTGAAGCGTAGCAATGCTCAATTTATGTGTCCATAGAACAATATGGTTCAAATTCATGCAAAACAATAACATCCTTCATCAAAGACCCAATGCATTGTGGGTAAAAACCCATTATCAGCGGTAACTGAAATAGAATATATGAAAACTATGAGAACGAGTCTCGGGGACTATCCAATACAGATTTGAACAAGTAATAAATAACTGTATCACTGGATGGTGAACATGCAACTGAATGTACAGGCAGTTTAATTTGTTTATCAAAGAAAAATAAACATGAGTGCTCCCTATAATGCTGCTGTGACACAATATATACGTGCCATAAATGCGATTACGGCCAGATTAATACAATGAAGAGATGATTAGTAACAAAAGGTTACCAGCATGCCGTTACTTCAATAGTCGAAATGGTGTGCGGAACATGAGAGTGAACGCGCGTGCTCCTGAAAATGCTGTGACACAATATATACGTGCCATAAATGTGATTATGCCAGATTAATACAACGAAAAGACGATTAGTAACAATGAAATCTGTGTGGGTAGCTTTTTACCTTGATCTTTAACGCCGATCACAATAAGGTAACTGGATTATTCTACATGAAATCGTGCTTAATCCGAAAAGCGTGTTTAAAGGAAAATTAAATAGTCTTATGTAACAGCTCGGAATATATTAATGTTAGAGAATTCATCATAAAACTGTGGTGTGCAAACCTTATTACCTGAGAAAGAACAGACTGCTCACTCGAACATTGTAGCAGCATACACGTGGAAGGTGAAATACGCCATTGTGAAATGCCTGATATTTGAAACAGCCGCAAGGTGGAAATATTTACTGAACACCCGGAAGTGCAATAGTGTAGTGACAAAGATAGAAAAATGCTCCAAAGTTGTGTGTGTAGAATATTAATGTACACAACAGATGTGTCTGGAGAACAATCATGAAATGAAATAGAGTAAAATACAAACATAACTATCTTTATTATTACATGAGGGGAAGAAAACAGATTCACATACATGAGCATATTGATAAACGTTCATATGAATGACTTTAGCAAAGAATACTTTTGCAAAATACTTGTGTGAAATTCGAAGGGCAAAACCTAATGCCCGTTTTTCAGCCTTCATGCTGTATGGATAAACTTGAAATAAACAGTATGAACAAGTATAGAATATGTTGAAAAAGAAAATGATAATTATGTTAGCATGTTTATCTGTCATCACAGTAATTCTGGTAAAAACAAATAACAAATCACAGAAAACAGAACATTTCAAATTAGTCATTTAACCCTTTGGGTTGCAAAGTGTCTATTTTTATTTTTGCAAAGATTTCTCTTTCGGCTAGATTTTTGTGATTTTCAGTTTCAAGATTGGTCTGAATTATGTCCAAAATCTGCAATCTGATTTGCGCAATGTTATGATTTTGCTCTGACCAGTGTAATGCTAAACTAGAGTTTTTGTTCTTATTCCTTACTGTACTGTACTGTACTGTGTTCTATTAGGAGAATTTTAATCTTCCTCTCAGTTTTTCCCACATATAATAGGCCACATGGCCATTTGATACAGTAAATCACATTTTTGGTGTTACAGTCTGTTGAGTGTTTAATTTTAGAGTCAAAAATGTTTGCAGATTAACCACCTCATTGCCAGTGATTACATAATTGCAGTGTATACCTTTGTAGCATTTCTTGGTGCCAGTATATGTCTCAGAAGTAGCAGTTTTTTTAGGTGCCAGCGCTGGTAAGGGCCACTAGTAGAATTTAAGTCACATCCCTGGGCACATGTAGTGCCCTTTTACTAGGGATGTACAACTAAATTAAATATGCCAACTGGTATAAGGCAATTCTGCCATGTTTCCAGGAGAGATCGCAAGAACCTTAGCACTGGCTAGCATTGGTAAAGTGTGCAGAGTCCTACAACCAGCAAAAACAAACTCAGCAAAACAGGAGGGTTGAAGGCAAAAAGTGTGGGGATGACCCAGCAGAAAGGGCCAAGTCCAACAGTGACGTTGCTGGCCAGCATTCATGCTCCAAAAAGTTGTACCAGAACCACTGCTAATGTGTGGCATTTAGGTTCTTAAGGGGGACCATTTCATTGATGCAGTGGCATGATGGAGGATTAATCCACCAGGAGGGGTAGGCAATTCTTTATTGTGTAGATATTTAAAACCAATTACAATAAACTCAAATCAAACAATCAATAAGTTGTAATACAATTAAGAACAAATTAAAAACATCTCTTTTCTAAACACTTCATTGTTGCATTTTTTGTTGCTTAAATAGTACTTGTTCAAACAAAAGATATTTGAGAAGTCACCTCACTCACAACTTATCCTCCAGCGTACTCCAGCGTACTCGCTCCTCCTCCCGGCTGGGTTCAAGTACCGAGCATCAGCTGACTCTTGCATGTAAAAATGAACTGCCCTTATTTCTCAAATTCACCAGTGAGCAAGATTATATGACATATGATTTAGAGTCACGGGCATAAGATCTGAGTGAGCTGAAATCAAGTGTCTGTACTGACGTAATGTGCAATAGTTGATACTTATAATGGGAACTTCTAGATCTGGAAGCACACAAGAAGGCTGGTTGCAATTGTTGTGTATCATATTGAGAGTCCGAAGGTTAACATGCCTTTGTCACACAAAGACTCTAAGGTGCCGATTACCAGTTTGACGGGGAAGCGGCAGGACCGCCCCGCCTCCGCACCGCCAAACCCACGTGAGAACCACCCAACGCATAATTACTTTTTTAGTCGTTGGCAGGCCATTCCTTTCGTGTTTCCACAGCGTTGCCTATAAAATATGCACCACAATGGGAACGTCAAAAACATTTCTAGCACAGCAGGGACTGAAAAGTACATGCCGTGCTGGAACTTCTGTGCATGCACACAGGGGGCACATGTTGTGCCTCCTGTGTGCCTTTGCCGGGCCTGAGGCACACCTTTGGTTCCTCTCTGCCAGGGTTTTCATGGAGGAAGAACCGCCATGAAAACCCTGGTGGAGTGGAAACTCCTAATATGCTTGGCGGACCACGGAGGTCGTGCCAAGCATATGGATGCCTCTGAACCGCTGCGTCACCACCAGGGCACGGTGGTTCCCTGGTGGAGTCGCTGGGTCCCAGGACAGTACGACCACTAGGGTAGTAAGCTCCTCCACCACAAGTCTGGCGGTCTGAGGACCGCCAGACTTGTAATTGGGAAATTAGATGATATGATTAGTTTACATTACTAGAGGAGATCTCTCCATTATCTCCCACTTGCTGACCTGATGTTGCTCAATTTTTCCCTTGACCTGACATTGTGGAACATTTGTCCATATGATTAGTGTGTGCATACAGAGGAGACGCCCCCACTCTGATCCATGAAGCCCATAGTTTAGTAGACATGGGTAAGTGCATGTTTATGCCTAACTAGAACACAATCAATGTGAAACAAAAGCACTGGTCTTTAGCCTTGAATGACTTGTATCCACCTGTCTTGTTTGTTTTAGAAAAAAAGCCACCCTACTTCCTCACTCTTGCTAGAATTTGCACTGTTCATGTAATGGTGTTGGCTAAGCATGGAGTTTTTTTCTGACAAGCGCTTTTCCTGGGCCAGAACACATGACGTTGACTTGCCACAAGAAGCATGTTTTTTAATTGTTGTTAACTATTAAGGTTTATACTACTGTTGCAGAAAATTTACATGTTCTGTTTTTTTTTGTCTAACTTAATTTGTTAACATCGGATTGGTCATTTTATTGGTATGGGTAAAAGTTCCTCTACTTATTTTGCATGCAATGCATGGATAGTATAGCTAGGGAGTTCATGTTACCCTGACGAAAATCTTTGACCATCTCCGGCATTAAGTATAGGTCAAAACAAAACCGATTGACCACACATTTTGGTTTTATTCGATACCACGGATACCCTGTATTATAGGTAATTCCTTTGGGTATACCCATAGGTACATTTCATCTTTGAGACTTTAAATGGCCCAATGAAAATGTTCTGAAAAAAATGTATAAGAACTCCCAAATTGTTGTTCTTTGGTTGAGTTCGCTGGAGTGGCACTGTCCTACCCCAGTCTGAGAGGTCGCCTATGATGAAGCAAGTTGTGGGTGAGGCGACCTCTCAAATCTTTTATTTGACCCAGTTCAACAGATCCCTTGTTGACACAGGACAAGTGGGTCTGTAGCTCTTGTACTCAAGAATCTATTGTGTGAAGATTTAGGAAATAGGAGGGCGTACTTGAGTGTTCACCTCTCTACTCTCCTGTGGGTATTAGTTACTTAACTAATAACCACACATTTATAGTCAGATATAAATTTCTTAAAACATGTTGAACCACTTCCTAATATATCGTAACACATCCAATAAATCTATATGTTGCACCTTTAAAACAGTACAAAAAGGCCCTTTTTTAATGGTTGTGGTACCTGCCAAACAATTATTTCATCATATTTTGCAAATAGACCACAGATTCTTAGATATTTTTGCTTCTTGTTCCAGGCCCCTTGATTTGGAGAATCAGAACACACAGTAGCCTAAATATTAAATACATCTTTTTGAATGTTGCCTCTAGATTCAAATCCTGATAGGCTTGTCATCTTATTGAGTGAGCATATCGAAAATTCCTTGAGTTTTTGTATGTTAACGCATAATTTAGGTCATTTACAAAGTACATAGATTAAATCTTTTTCTTAAGTAAAGTATTGCATTGTAGCATGTTCATAGAATAGAGACATCCAATGAAGGTAATTGGTAATTTTTTGTTATTGTATGAAATTGATAAATAATAGGCGCTGATAGTGTCAGTGCTGTCAACTCAGTGCTAATAAGATTGTTAAAGGTATTCCCTTCACTGTTTCAAAAGTAGTTAACAAAATGAATGTTATCAGTTGCAATCGAAGACTTCAGACCAAATTCAAATTTTAAACAACAGTGAGATGTGGAGGATCACAGACTTAGTATGTGATGAGTGGTTTTGAAGAATAGCTGTTCCAACTCAGTAATACATTTTATTGGAAACACCAATAAGTCCAGCAACAATAGGGAAAATACTTTGGTTGTAGCAATAGTAATAGTAGGTACAATTGCCCCTTCACCATACTGTCTTGCAAAGCATTTTAATACATTTGAAACTACCATGTTTCCTGCTTTTAAGTACCCAAATTTGAAGTTACAATTTAGGTTTTATATTTCTACGCCAAGGTAAGGATGATATGAAATTTGTTCAATTGGGGTAGTACCAAAAACCCAATACGGTTTTGGGTTGAAAAATCCAAATGACGTAGTTTTTGTCTTGTTAAGGTTGACAATTAATTTGTTTAATTATTTAAATCCTGTCTTCACACAAATTGACCCTGAAGCCCGTTTGAATAAGAGAAAACAGTACCACATAGCAAGGTGGCTAATCTTAATTTGACAGAATTTTAGAGAATATCCATTTTAATGTTGTAATACTTCTTGTAAGTCAGCAATATATAAAGAGCTGAATACAGTGGCCAAAATACAACCCTGCTGTAATCTATTAGCTGTAGTTATTTTTCGTGCCAAGCCAGCCCAACCAGGAAATTGTATTTGCATCCATGTATTCTTATGTAATTCACTTAATAGATGTAACAAGGTGTGGTCAATGCCCGATAAGGTGAGCTTATGCCATAGTTGTTCACTTTCCGCTTTATCAAATGCCATCGTTTATCTATTAAAAAATTACATAGAAAAAAACAAGACGTGAGCTATAAAGGAACAGTGGGGTCTAAATCTACCTAGAAGATTTTAATGATGTTATATTTTTATGTCCATTTGAGAAGTTTACTAAGCAGGTGTTTGGCAAAAATTTTAACTTCTGAGTCCAGTCGGGCTATAAAAACGATAACTACTTTGCTCGTATTTTGTGTCTTGTTTGTATAGAGGTTGCAATGTTGATCCTTTCCAAAATAAAGAACTTTGCACATTTGAGTTGATGTTAACGTACAGAGGACACAGTACAGACATCCAACCATTTGGGTTCAACTTATCTAAGGAAATTGGAATTCCATATGGGCATGGAGATAGCAATGATCAACTGTTTTTAATTATTTTTAAAACAGATGCTTGGAAGATTGAGTGTGACGCCCATTCACAATTCATTATTTCAGAGGTGGAAAATTAGCTTGCTTCATTAATTTAATTGATGAAGAGTCTCCATGTGGTATATGCACTTAAATAGTATCACCTTTTAGTGAGAAGAGGATCCAATTTAAGTGACTCTTTTAATTTAACTGATTTTGTGAAGCTCAATCCATGCTTCCTGATGGTTTGCACGTCTGATTCACAGCATATTGCTTCTAAAGCACCATTTCAATTGTCTTATTTCCTGGTCTTAAAGCAAGTTACAGGGAGAATTCAAGACTAGCCTCAATTGCTTCATGTAGAACCATTTTTCCTGTGACAATTCTTTTTTTTGTTTCTGGTAAGAATAGACTGATTTTCTAATAGTGTGAGTTTGAACAGATGTAGATGTTAAAATATTGAAAGTATTTTGAAGAAGGTTCTCCTTGCTTTGAAAACTTAGGTTAACTGTTAGTAAATTCATAAGTCAGTCACAAATCCTTGATCACAGAGGCAATTTACTTTTACAGTAAATGTAAGATTCTAAATTAATTTCTCATTACTAATTACAGTGCTATCTTCTTTGGCAAATGTTTCACATTTATTGTACACCTTATACTTCTATTTAAGACTGATACGGTGAGAGTGATGATCACTTTCAATCCTGAGTGTGATCTTAAAGTTGTCAGACTTAGCAAACTTCTATATCAACTAATTTATAACCAATGAGAGCAGTATTGTCCTGAGGTTGAAGGGTAAAGTGAACTTGGTGATCATTCTCCATTCCACCATTTAACCCCTTCCGTGCTTCCGTCGGCCAACGGCCATCGCGAGCACTACCTCACTAGTGCTGCGCACGTCCGTTGGCCGACGCGGCCCCGCCCACTCTTTTAAACTGCCGCACTGCGGCGGAATTCGCGCCACGGTTAAGTAGTTAAGGAACTAAATTCTAGGTTGAAAAAGAATGATGAAATAGTTTTCAACACCCGAGTCTGTCTTTGTTTACTATGTAATGTTTGAGGAACAAAATAAAAGTAATCTGGAACGACTCCCAGTTTAACTTCATTTGTTTAGTGGAACAATTTACATTGAAGTCTCTAGTTATTATTATTGTAGCATTTTCTTCAGATTTGATTTCAACTTCCATCACTTCCAATATAAAGTTGATGTCAGCACTATTTTTTGTAGTCGTTGGTGAGATGTAAACATTAATGATTAAAAGTCACCCATTGTCATTATTGTTAAAAGTACTACTGGTAGGTGTTTTGATTTTGATAGTAATTTTACCCCACACAATCCTAAATTGTTATAAATTAATGTAATGGGGGTGGTCTGGCATTTAGCATACATTTATGAAATGGAACGTTTATTACGCAAGGAACTACCCCCCTGTCCTTGTAACGGCAAGGCGGAACAATCCCTGTTACATTTTATGTTTTTTTGTGGTTTTTATTGTCAATTCTTTTTAGTTATGTCTTAAAGCCTTATTGAGAAAATTAGCTTTTCAGAAATGTAGGGTGGCGTTAATCCATCTTCAAATGTTAAACAGCCCAGATATCTGTTTTACTGTATGTGGTTTTCTCAAGATGGCCATACACAGGAAAAAATCAATAGAGGGGAGGCTATATGGCTCTTTGGCTGCTGTTGGTCCTGTATTATTTTTGAATTTCTGTTTTAATGGTTTTAGATTGGTATTTTACGACAATGAATGTACTGTTTTAATTTGTGCTTTTATGATCTTTTTAAGATTGAATAAAAATGTATTGAACTGAATGTAATGAATGCTCCAATGGGCCTTCTCATTGAACTCGTTAAAGCAAATGTTTCATAAGTGGTGCAATTAGAGAAGTAGACATTTTTCGTTTTCCAGAATTCGTGAAGGAAGAAGATGTGAGTTTGGACAGTTGTTCACATTTATATTGCTTGATTTTAACTGTTTTTCTTTTCCAGCAGGATTTCAGCAGCATAGTAAGATATTTTCAGAAAAGTGTTAGTTTGTGACAAGATTGTGGGTCAGGAATTGTGTTTATAAGCTGTGAGTGATCTAATTATACAATTTTCTGCTGACTAGGTACGCCATGCCGTTGTTGGTGGTCCTTCTTGCCTTTTTGACTGATGGACTGTGAAATATTGTTACACTACCTCAGTTCCAACCTTCCCCAAATTAGGAATTCTGTTGGATGATAAGGGTAACTGAAACTCAATAGTGAATAACAGGGCAGGCAGCTTTTGCAAACTCTGTTGAGGCCCTGTTTAGTTGAGCCTTAAAATTGGGTAGGAAACCCATCAAAGAACTGGTTGCAGTATATAAGTAAACATTTGTATTATTACTTATGGTGCAGGGGTCTGGGGTCTGAAGGCGGCGGATAGCACGCAGCAGGTGGAAGATGGGTTTCTGAAAAGGTTGTTATCTTCCCTCAGAGCACTGTTACCTATATTTGCCATTCAGAGTTAGGCATGGACTGCATTGAAGATCATATTAAGCTATGTCCTCTTTTCCTTTGGCTGAGTAACTGGACAAAGGAAGAGACCTTGTTTAATTGGCTAGTATTGCATGATTAAATGCAGACACATAAAGCCTTGAAAATACCTTGGCTAGCTTATATAAAGAAACTCAGCCTTAATCTGAATATGCCCAAGTTGTATAGTGAACCTGATTCTCTCTACTCTGTGTGTAAACATAAAGTCAAATAAAAATGTCTTGCTATGTGTCAGGAGGAGACGGAGCTTATAGAGATTTTGAAAAGTAAATTTAAAGTTATATGCTTATCGGGACGACTGTCGATATTGAGCCTTATCTCATTTGGGTATATAACCCCCAACATAGGTTTTTTCTGATGCCAAGAGATCGTAAATAGTGCAATGTTTAGTCACTTTTCTTACAACTCTGTTTTACATTAGGCATTTGCCAGTGTGTCCTTCTGACTCTTGCTCACCACAAATACCAATTCATTTTTTGTTTTCTGTAAATTTTATGTGCCCATTAGGAGAAGATATTAGTTTCCTATCCTAAGGAGTGCCAATTTTCTGCAGTGTAGACAGGTGCTCTTTTCATTCAATCATTGCCATCAGCACACATGGGCGGTTGTGAAGTTTATACAAATTGCTATGAGAATGAGGAAGGGTCTATGATTCTAATTAAAATGTCTGAATTGTTTGATATATTTGTCTACTGCTGCATCTTGTCAGGATGAAAATTTTATTCACAGCTAAGGATTAATGCATTTTTAAAAATATATATTGTTTTTTATGCAGATGTTTTTATGTGGATGCTGGAAATTTCTACTGTGTTTCTGTAGTAATGAAGTCCAGACAGATTGATGTAGTTCAAGATGATTTATTGTAGATATGTAGATGAGCCCCACCAGGAGCAGCCAGCATACTGCTCAGCCCCGTTACAACTGTGGCTTTTCTTGACAGACACCCAACATTCCGTAATACATCATCATATTGTAACATTCTACTGGCAGGGCATGTGGTGGAAAATGGCATACACAAGCATGGACAGTAAACTAGGATACTACATATCTCCTTTTCTTCCATAACAAAACAAATAAGATAGAAACCAAAAGAAACACAAGAAAGCACCGATCCTTACATCCAGACACACCCACTGGCCAGACAGGTATGGCAGGAGGCAAATCAATCAATCAATCAAGCATTTGTATAGCGCACTACTCACCCGGGGGGTCTCAAGGCGCTGGGGGGAGGGGGTCCGCTACTGCTCGAACAGCCAGGTCTTGAGCTGTTTCCTGAAGGCGAGGTGGTCTTGGGTCAGGCGGAGGTGGGTCGGAAGGGAGTTCCAGGTCTTGGCGGCCAGGTAGGAGAAGGACCTTCCTCCTGTGGTGGCTCTTCGGATGCGGGGGACGACGGCGAGGGCGTGGCTGGTCGATCGAAGCTGGCGTTTGGGAGCGTAGAAGTTGAGGCGGCTGTTGAGGTATCCTGGGCCATGGTTGTGTAGGGCTTTGTGTGCGTGGGTGAGGAGCCGGAAGGTGATTCTCTTGTTGACTGGGAGCCAGTGCAGGTCTCTCAGGTGTCCGGAGATGTGGCTTCGGCGGGGGATGTCCAGGATGAGTCGTGCTGAGGTGTTCTGGATCCGCTGGAGTCTCAAAGCACAGCATGAGAAATAAAGAAAACAGAAAAGAGAATGAATGAATACAATAACATCACTCCTACTTCCCTGTAAACAACATAGTAATGGAAAATCGAAAATGTAAAGCAATAAGGCTTAATGTAAATAGGGTGAAGAAAGAATGAATGAATACAATAACATCACTCCTACTTCCCTGTAAACAACATAGCAATGTAAAATCGACATTGTAAAGCAATTTGGCTTAATGTAAAAAAATAAAAAACAATTAAGAGTGGGATTAAACCCCTGTAGAGACAACCTTGTAAAGAGGCAAGATGTTGTGCACTGTAATATTGGGACTAAAACCCATATGACACATACTGTGTGAGTTAAAAATATAATAGACCGTGTAAGAACAATGTGGACAACCTCGTGTAGAGGTCACTTGACGTCCGTGTAAGGACAACATGGACAACCTCGTGTAGAGGTCACTTGATATCCGTCTAACGACAACCTGGACAACCTTGACGTCCATGTAAGGACATCCTGGACAACATCGTGTAGAGGTCACTTGACGTCCGTGTAAGAACAACTTGAACAACCTCGTGTAGAGGTCACTTGACGTGCACAGTAAAGGAAATAAATCCCATACTACACACACTGTATGGAGTAATGATATAATAGAAAACCGAACCTGAACCTAAGACATACCCCAAAAAGTAGGGAAGGATAGCCATGGTCAGGTAACGTATAAGGGTAAGAACCCATGTAAAATACTTGAAAATAGATTTGAAACAGTGAGTAGTACAAATGGAAACAGTAACATCATAGTCCGGAGAGGACTAAAACTATTGACTTACTTGTGCACAGACAATTAATCTAAACACCTAACAAAAGTATGATATTTTCAATTAGAGTCCTTCTCCGATGTGTACATATTGAAGAAAACAAGCACTGTCTTGAAAAATGTAGTCAAAATGGTAAAGATGTGACTTCTCCAATGAGTAAACTTCCGTAACAAAACTAGCTGTCAACCCACTATAAAAACATCAAAGACGAATTGAAAAGTACAGGCACCGTTTAGAAAAATGCCCAATGGCACACAAAGACCACTGTGTGCCAGACGCAGCAATGTGAACCAAACGGTGAAAAAGTAAGAAGCAAACTTCCCACTTACCAATGTCCAAGGTATGCGTGTCACCGAAAGGTGTAGACACATTTTAGAACAACAGCAGACAACATGGACTAGAGGCAGAAGAACTTGACCCGAGGCACTGCAGGTTTAGTCAAAAGTTAAACTTGAAAAGGCAGCATATAGAGCGAAATAAAGGAATTCACGCTGACCGCCAAACACTGTCCAATGCCACGATGCTAGAACGCAGGAATTTGCATGCCGAAGAAAACATCGCACGTGGTTGGCATAGCGTGTAAAGTACATGCTGAGCACTGCAGGAAACCATGTAAAATACTCCAAACGCAAAATGGAGGCACGCACCGGTGACGCCGCGCCAAATGGCTCCCGGCATCACCGTGCTTCAAAACGTCCATGAAAGCAGGATACCTTGCGAGAGAGAAGACATCATAAAAATCGAATGGAGGCATCGCAGAAAAGCTGGAATAAAGTAAGACTGCGCGCGCTTTGTATGTGCAGTCTGTGCACAGCTCGTGACATGTTTGAATGTTTGGCAGCGGTTGAACTGCCATGGTGCAAACGTAACCCCGATGGGCGGCAAAATCAGTAAAAAACAAAGACCTCACAGTTACCAATTAATGCACCGCCGGTAGTCTTAGCCAAATAGATAAAAGTATTGGCTGACAGAATGTGCTGATCTCTCCAATTTCTCTGAGGTGCTAGTGAGTCGCTGCAGGAGAGCAGAACCAGTAGGACAGGCAAGGCACTTACAACAAGTAGGACTTCAGGCTGGCAACAGGCAGTAACGAGGAACAAAGTATTGCTGAGGACACGTAGGTAGATTAGGAACAGCGGGTCTTCTCCGTTATGGCTGCAGCAAAGCAAAACAGGTCACTGGGACACTTAACAGCGGGAAAACACAAGGAGACTAGGACTAGTCGCTCCTCTGTGAAACTCCACACACTGGGACAGGAACTGGCATACTTGGGTTGTAGTCATACCAGGTAGAATCCATAGAACTAAACTCCTCTTGAAAGACACTTCTTGTTGGGTCAGAACAGTGAGGATGTAAGAAGTCCAGCAAGAACTGGCAGGCAGCAGAACAAGCAGGGAAAGCAGTTCCAAGGCAGGAGGGTGGAGTCCAACATGAACTGGCACTCACAGGTTAGGGCGACCGATGGAGTGGTAACTGGTGGTCACTGGTGGGGCTCAGGGTGCCAGAGTCCATGTTAAAATCGTAGTTTGTAGTTTCTTGTTGCCTTTTTTTGAAAAATCTTGACTTCTTTGATATTGAATTCTTTTGTTGAGCACTTAGAACGAGGGTAAGTTTCCAGACCGTCGCCATAAAAATGTAGTAATGAAGTCCAGACAGATTGATGTAGTTCAAGATGATTTATTGTAGATATGTAGATGAGCCCCACCAGGAGCAGCCAGCATGCTGCTCAGCCCCATTACAACTGTGGCTTTTCTTGACAGACACACAACATTCCGTAATACATCATCATACTGTAACATTCTACTGGCAGGGCATGTGGTGGAAAATGGCATACACCAGCATGGACAGTAAACTAGGATAATACAGTTTTATATATTTGCATTTGTCTCTTTGATGGTTAAAAGTTTTAACTGACAAGAATTTTTGGATTGAATGATGGACTTAAATAAGTTTATTTATAAGTTGTCAACTTTGTTGAAAAGGTGTACATTGGTGCCTTTAAGATTTTTTAAAAACATGTTTCATATAGACTAGAGGAGTAGTTGTAGCCTTCTTTGACTTTTCACAGTACATTGGATTAATTGGTTTTAGAGAATGATTGTAATTGTATTCCTAAAGTATCTAATGAAGACTCCCTGGCCCAAAGACTTTATTAACCATGTTTAAGTAGACAAATTTGTACGAGATATTTCTTTATCGTGATTCCATATGCTATTGAACTTGACACTTTTAAAGTCCTCTGATTTAACATTTGAAAATTCTTCACAGGTTATAGACAGTTTTAAAATATTTTGCCTGTCAAATATATAAAGCACCCTCAGATTGGTATGTAGGGTAAAAATCAATTTGTTATATTTCAGGCTTCCCTTCTGTTGTTTGAGATAAACCTGTCTGGGTTTCGAGACATAGCACCAGGTTGACTTTGTAGTAGGGTCCATTCCTTGAGATTTAGTAAATCAGAGAAAGTCTGCAATCTGTTGTTAGCTGAAGATACTGGATTTTGGTTGGGGCACACTTTCATATTTTCATCAAACTCCATTATTTTAGTTGTCCAAAACCCTATAGTTTATGGATGCCTACTGTTCTCTTAGGTTCAGCTAAATTTCTAGGTGCTGTGGCATTGTGTGCTGGCTCCTTGAGTGTTTTAGCAATAACTTAGAAACCTTCCACAATACCATGTAGTACTATATCCCATTTGCCAATACAAAATAAGCTCGAATTGGCATAAGGGAGTACTTCTCCATTATTAGACGATATTGATACTGTAATTTGTGTTTGAAGTTGTTTGACCATCTTGGGTGTTCACGACTATGGTAATCGATCCCATTGCCAATCACTGCCATATTTTCTTGCATAATTTGTTGTTCTCTGTCATGATAAAGTAAAAGTAACTTTTGTCTAGAGGAATCAGTATTTATTTTAGATGCCAAGATTTTATTTAATTTTCTTAACTTTTTTAATCTGTGTGTGCTTTTAGGGGTGGGCGGAACTTGCTGAGTCGTACTCTGCGGAATTCAGCGTAGTTACCTAAAAATTGCGAGATTCCGTGGAGTTCTGCGTGCGGTGGAATTCCGGTACATCACACTGAAAATAACTTCAAATAGCCAGCCTGAACACATTTAACCAGTCAAGGACACAGCCAGCACTGAAAGCAGACTGGTACGGTCATAATGTGTTGCGCTATGTGGAGTGGTTTCTGACTAGGAAGTGTCTTCTTTGTGCAGAGCTTCCTGTCACTGACAGAGCAATCAGGACTTACTCTAAAGCATTAGGATTTAGCACAAATCAGAACTTCGAGGGTTACTAAGCTCACAATTGTTGTGTTATAATGTTTTACTGTGTCATTATGGCACGCGACCTCGTGTGCATCATATGTTTATTTGTGAAACTTTGCTTCTATTCCATATTCTCCTCTGCGCGTTCTGGAGCCTCTGTCCAGTGCAACTGGAGCAGTTGGAGTGGAAGGAAGGTCAGCTGTCCTGTGGTTGTTATGGTGTTCCTTTTCCTGCAAATAAAGAAGTTTTATTGCACCATTTGACTCTACAACAATGTATTGTAAATTGTAATTTATAACCTACCAGCGGTCTCAGGGCACCCGACCTTTGCTCTGACATCACCAGGCACATACATCTCTGGCAGCCTGCAGAGAGGAGAGCGAGGCAGCACGTTATATCATCCTGAGCTCGAGCTGTAGTTTTCTTTTAATCTGAACAGCAACACAGCCACCTGACTCCTTGCTCTCATCCAGAATAATTTCTGACAGCAATAGTGCAGCCAGGGTGTCGACCGGCTATCGATGCCACTCAAAATTACTGCAGGTCCGTAACCCACCTCCCCACCTGCTGCTGCTGCTTTCACTGTCCCTGTGAGGGCCACCACTATCCATGGGCTCATTCCTGCCGTAGTTCAAGCACCATGGCCTCATTGATTTAGTTTTGCTGCCAAACTCAATGCCATCTGCATCAGGGACGGACAATCCCCTGCACAGCAGCAGGCTCTTGGGGGCAGATTTACAATTCCTGGCGCATCCCTGCAAATCAGCAGGGATGCGCCAGGAAACTTACGACACGCATCACCATCCTTGCGCCACCACTGATGCGCCGCATTTACAATGCGGCGCATCATGGCGCAAGGAAATGCAGATGCGTGTCGCATCTGCCGTTGTAACGTTGGTGCAGTGCTGGAGTTGTGTCGTGGGCACGACGCAACTCCAGCACTGTGCCGACCCGGCCTATCTTGCACATGGTGCGTCACACCTTACGCCTGCTTCATGCAGGCGCAAGGTTTAGACGCACCGAGGTCGGAAAAGTGACTGAGTGAAATCTAGTAGATTTCACTCAGCCACTTTGCGAGCGTCCCTGCGCCGGAACGCCCCCCTGCTCGGGAACGCCCACATGAAACCTGACGCAGGTTTCATGTGGCGCAGGGCTTACAACGTGACGCATCTCCCTAGATGCGTCACGTTGTAAATACCCCGCAGCATGGCGCTGGCTTTGCGCTGCCGTTGCGTCACAGAAGTGACGCAACGGCGGCGCTAAAGTGGCGCAAGGGGCTTGTAAATCTGCCCCTTGGTGTGCTGCTCAATCTTCGCTCTCGATGTTACTCGTGCACACAATCTCCTCCTCAGCACTCACTGACCTCCACATCTAACACTCTCCTGCGTGCCACGATCTTCCCTGCCCTCCCACTTCCTCCCTTTCGGTGAACAGAACCAAGCCACCGTGGAGCTGCCTATCTCATGTCACGTGACCCGACAAAAGCTGATGGAGCGCAGAGAGTAATGAACAGGTGGGCGGTAAAAGTGGAGGGCAGAGTGGGCAAAACTCTGCGAACTCCGCTGGTGGAGCAGAGTTTACCATCCACCCCTAGTGCTCATATAATATTGAAATCCTGCATCATTAGCTGGAGAAAATGCAGTTCCCCGACTTGAATCCAAAACTGGATACTTTTCATCTGATATGGACAGGCTGGTGGAGCACCATCATGATCATGATCACGTTTACCATTATTCCCTGTAAATATGTTGCTAATAGAGGTGGGCGTATCTCGAGTAATTTCCTGCGGCGTAGTTACACACTATTACAGCAAAAGTATGCAAGATCATGCAGAATTACAAAAAGGAGTGTAACCCTGCATTTAGTCTTATTTTCATAGCACAAAATCCAAATGGAGCCAAGGATGCATTAGTGCTAAGAAAATAGCGATAAATTCAACAGAACACGAACAGCAGCAGCCGCTCGGATCCTGTTTCTGTGCTCTTAAAGTATGCATTTTTGCATCAAATTACTCTACATTGCATAAGTGGGCATAATCGCATAGTTTTTGGTAATTTCATGTCACAAGAGTAACTCAGAATTACCAAAATTACTCTGATTTCTCTGGCGTAATTAAAATTTCTCCCTTGCCCAGTAGTTAAGAGATTTGTGTGTTATCGGTACATGGTCTACACAAAACATTTGTAGCCATATTGCATTTAATTCAGTAGGTTCATGCAGAACTGATTCTGTCAGCTGTTTGGGGTTCACTCACAGTTAAGAGTTATACCATTCTGTAGAATATGTGTGAGAAAGATAACATGACTCCTAATTCTGATTTAGATAGAAACAGAAGTTTCAGCCCAATAGTAATGAATAAGCCACTGAAATATGAGGATATCTGTTTTCTGTCATGTGTGTCTATGCAGAACCATTGTCATTAGTCTTAAACAAGGATATATGGAAAATAATTTGTTTAAAAATTCATAATTTTTATTATATATATTATACAAATATAAAGTAAAACACTACAAAAACTCCATTAGTTTGCAGAAATTTCTATAGACTTTCACAAAGGTTGGAAAAAAAAACTTTGCAGACCCCGAAGAGAGAGATTAAGAGAGAACCAGAGTGAATGAGAGCTAGAGAGACAAGGTGGATTGTTGAAGTGTGTGCAAATGATGGACTATAGAAGATAACACAGCAATACATCAGTGGCTGCAACATACCAATATCTACATCAAAAATAATTTGCAGTACAGCGCATTGTGTGCATAACAAAGAGGCAAAAAATTATCTATTGAAGAAAAAACTGCTTCAGTCAATGTAATGTCTTCACGGCATACTTGAGCAGGGGAAATCTCCCAAGACTACATAAATTGTTAAATGACAGTTTTGAGCTCATATGATGTGATTTATTTATGGGAAAACAGACATGCCCGACAAGAGAGCCTCAGGGTGCATGGTTAAGATGGTAAAAATTCAGTTGCATGCCGGTGAACAGCAGAATTGATTGGCAGCCGAGCCGACAAACACGACGCACATGGCTACACTCCAAAAAGCTTTCTAGGGCGGTGTGTTGGCAGACCTCCATGCAAACGAAAATGTTTTTTACATCTAGGGCTGTAGTTGTAGTTTAAAGTAAACCCCTTTCGTGTTGTTGCGTGCCATTTGGAGAGAAATGTTCAACCCCGAAGTTCAGCTCATACTTGCTTCTTCTTGCGATGTCTGAAAGTTGCAATGGATATAACGAGCAGGTTTTCTTTAAATTGTATCATGAGTGTGCCTTCACGACCCTTTAATACCAGTGCAGCAGGTGCCCTCTGTGATAGTACAGTGAACAGACCACAGAACTGCTGTTTTATACCCCCTCTGTGGCAGCGGCGGCTCCTCCGCTAAGGCGGAGGAGCGTCGCCCCACTGCTTTTCAGCAGAGTAAAAAAGGAAAAATAAAATGATGTTAACTCAATGTTATTATTATTTTATTTTTCCTTGCTGAACCCAGTTTTGGGGTGGGGCTTGGCCATTGTCACAACCAGCAGGGGGAGGAGTGGTATGTGCACTTAAGTGCGCATGACAGTTTGGCCGGCCATCTTGGGCCGGGCAAACAGTCATGCGCACTTAGCATGTTCTCCACCAGACTGTAATGGACAGCCTGGGTGGAGATCATGCACAGACTCGCAGTCCCCGTCTGAGCGCTGAACCACGGCACTCAGACCAATCATGACACTGCTGTCATGGTGACAGCAGCATCATGATTGGCTCAGTGGAGCCTGAGTGCTTCCTGCTTCCAGGAAGAGAAGCGGAGGAGAGACGATGTATAAGAAACGGCGTGCAGAGGTAAGTGAAATTTTCTTTCTTTTTTTCACCTCCCCCCTGCCCTGCCACCTCCATTCCGTACCAGCCACCACTGCTCTGTGCTAATATGATGAATAATAGACTTCAGTGGTGACATAGCATTGGCCTTCTGTGGCACTAAAGTGAAGAGACATCAGTACTGGGGTAGCATGCATCTTCTGTGCAACTACAGTGAAGAGACTTAAGTACTGTCAGTGTATATGCCGCCCATGGCAGTACTGTGAAGACACGTCAGCACTGGTGTACTATGAACTTTACCAGGCACTACCATGAAGATACTTCAATAAAGGTATCCTATGCACCAATTGTGTGCCAGTACCTGGCAGAGATTTCACTACTGGCATAGCATGCTCCTCTGTGACTAAATTGAAGAGTCTGTGTGTTGGAAGGTGGATTATTAGTAGGGGTTAGTATGCACCCACCACTAGCAATAAGGCCACCAATGCAATATAAGGTCCAGTCAAGGTCTTAATGCATTAGCCCATGGCTCAACTCATGGTAACTGGCTGCAAGCAGGCAGGCTTAACTCAAGAGACCGGTATGTAAAGCATTTAAAAGCTCCAATACATTAAATAAGTAAGACAGAACACACTTCACTTTCTGAAAATAGGAAATAGTTTTATCTTTAAAATGACACTAAAATGACAAAAATCCAATATAGGGAACCAGAGATATGAATTTTTAAAGGTTAAACACTTTCTAGTGCTTAAAAACACATAGCGCCAACTCAGGACATCTGGTCGCGCCTGACCAGGACAAAGTCAAAGTTTGAGGCTGACCGCGATAGAGCCTTGGTAGGATACACTAAGCGAAAAAGCCCCGGTCAAAATGTTACCTTTACACTTAGAAACGTTTCTGGAGGATTTTCTCATGACAGTAAACAAGGCACTTTGTCAGACCAGATTTGCAGCAGGTTTGCCAGCTTGGTTCAGCGGGAGCTCCTGGTCAACCCCTGGAAGCCTTGAGCTCCAGATCTTTCAGCTGGACGAACCTGAAATCCAGGCCGGGTCGCGGTTGAAGGTAGCCAGCTTGACTCTTGACGTCGGGTCGGTCCAGTTATGGACCTTTCTCCAAACACTGCTCCAAACCTCTGGAACTTCTTCCTGATGTTTCTCTTGAGAGTTCAACGTGTCCAAAACACAAATACAAGGGTCTAGAAGCTCTGAGAGGGTCTTTGGAAGTTTGGAACTACTGAACGCACTCCAGGCTAGGGACGTCTTGAGGGAGATGGTGCAGGGAAGCTCTTTTAACCTGTTGCCCTCAGAGAGTCCACTCCTTAATCCTTTTTGAAGCAAGGCAAAGTCCTCAGGGCTGTAGTTCCAAGTGTGCAATAGGAGCAGTCCTTCAGATTGCAATCCTTTGGGGTGCAGACCTGGGTTCCAGCAGGGCAGTCCTTCTTGTAGTTTCAGGCAGCAGATCTGAGTTGCTATGCAGCTCTCACACATTTATTCAATGATCTGGGGCAACAAGCAGGGGGGCAACCCTGTCCAAATAGGTGCAGGGTGCCACCCAAAGGCATGACAGCTTCCTCCAAAGTGTGGCATATTCTTGTCCCATAAAGCAATGCACTTTAAAATTCAAGATGGAGAGTTCTTCTCTAGGAAAGTAAGACCTGGCTAAACCAACCTACTGGTGTTGCTCATGTCCATTACCATTTCCCGTCCAGACCTTCTGCAAATTCCATTCCTAGCCCTGCCATCTGGCTGGGGGTACAGTAAGAGGGGGTAGACCTGACTAGCATTCCTTACTATCCTGCTCTCTTTGAAGCCCATTTTGATTTACCCAGCCCCCGACCTGGACTGTTCTCTGCAGCTGTAGAGCTCCCCCCATTACATAACCTCTGCTCTATGCAGGCCACTTATCACCTCATCAAAGCAGCTTGGGTAAGCCTGTTAAGGCTGACCAATCAAGAGAGGCTGCTAAAAGGCTGGATTTTGGCTCACAGAAAATAAAGTTCTCTAACTTTTTTCTGTAGTAGTATTCAACAGTGGGAAGTTGTTGAAAGTTATCATTGCCAATCTTTTAAGGCCTTCAATTACATTTTTTGCTACTTCCTAGCAATATTTATAGTTAAATAAAATGTTCCAATGTTAGCCTATGGAGCCAAGTATCTACAATGGGGGTAAACAAAATTGGCAGTTTTCCCTCAGCAGGGCATATAAAACATATTTTATAATGTCCCTGCTTATACTTTTATGCTTTTAAACTGTTTTAACATTCTTATTTACTTGATAGCACTTTGCTCGCTACTGGTGCTTGCTGGCATCTTTTCCTCGCTGCTTTTTTGAGCCTCGCTCCGGTCCACCGCGGCTTGTGCCGTTTGTTGTGGAGGGCGGGCTCTTCTACATCTTTGCAGCTCAGGCACCAATCGTGCTCCACTTCCGGTTGGGCTCCGGAGGGCGGGACTAGACTGGCGATCTCCTCTATTTTAGATGAGGAGATCGCAACCGCGCAGCGGACACTAACGAGGCTGTTTGTCTCTCCTCTGCACGCCTGCACTTTAATTGCGCATTTTGTATGCTACTATAGTTTGGCCGTGTTTTAATGTGAAGTGACTTTTTTAAACTATTTTAAACTGTTTTAACATTCTTATTTACTTGATAGCACTTTCCTCGCTACTGGTGCTTGCTGGCATCTTTCCCTCACTGCTTTTTTGAGCCTCGCTCCGGTCCACCGCGGCTTGTGCCGTTTGTTGTGGAGGGCGGGCTCTTCTACATCTTTGCAGCTCAGGCACCAATCGCACTCCACTTCCGGTTGGGCTCCGGAGGGCGGGACTAGACTCCTCTATTTTAGCGATCTCCTCTATTTTAGTTGAGGAGATCGCGACCGCGCCGAAGGCGTGCCTAAGGCAAGCCCGTCTGCGCCCGTCCGCGCCTGGACGTTGCCAGGCGCAAGGCATGCTGCCGGTTTGACAAAAACCAGACTCACCTATTCCTCAACCAATCTTATGGATATTAGGAAAGCTGTTGGTACCTGTAACCATCCCTCATCCCTTCTTCCAGAGGGCCCTTTCTGCTGTCTGTCTTGCGGTTTTAACACTTGGTCACTGCCCCCCCTATTACCTTCTCCCATCCCAGGTCCCAACAACGCCATCAAACTGCTCAGCCTTAACTGTCGTTTGTTAGTGAAACACCACGCTGATATCTACGACCTGCAATCTGAGGAGTCTCCAGATGCCCTTTTTCTAACTGAGACCTGGCTATCTGCTGACTCCGAGTCCGTGCTCGGATTGGCCCTCCCTCAGGGCTTTAATATTGCTAACCTCAGTAGAGAGTATAGAGGTGGAGGCATTGCTATGATTTTTAAATCCTGCTACACTTGCTCTTTTGTTAAAGAGACTATTGCTGGCTGTGAGGGTGCCCGTTTCGGGCTGGCTCTGAACGCTTGCTATACCATGTCGGGTTTACTTATTTATCGCCCACCTGGCCCCTCCAAAGAGTTCAGGTCGTCGCTTGTGGACACGGATAATATTTTGGCCACAAGGACAGCCAATTTCAGTGACATCGGAGACCTGAACCTGCACTTAGAAAACCCCCAGGAAATGGAGCTTTGCAATTTCCTGGCTGACCTGGGTGCCTGTCAGCTGATGCAATTGGTCCAGGGCCCCACTCACTCTGCAGGACATTTGCTGGACCCGGTGTTTTCAAACCTCCCCTCTCTGTTAGTGCACACTCCTACTCCTGTCTGCTGGTCAGATCATTATCTGATTACTATGTCTCTTTCAGGGGCTTCCCCTCTGCGGAAGCAGTGTCAGAAGGCTGTTTTTAAACGCCCCTGGCATAAACTTGACCTCCTCCAATTCCATGACCTTCTTTCCAGGTCTGCTATCAGCTTGCCTGACGACCCTAACGCTGCTGATAAAGCACTGTCAGATTGGATCTGTAGCTCTCTGGATGCTCTTATCCCGGCAAAGTGGTCAGTCAGTCGTACTGCCAAATCCAACCCATGGTATAATGATGACCTGGCCATTTTGCGTAAAACCTGTAAAAGGCTGGAATGGTCTTGGAGACGGGAGTATGACCCTTTACAGAAAAAGTGTTATCAAGCAGCAATGAAAGGCTACCACAGGGCCATTCACACTGCGCGCACAGTCTATTTTGCCGGGGAAATTAGGAGTAGTGGCAACTCCTCTAAAACTATCTTCTCCTTACTGAAAAGTCTAAAACAGCATGGGGTCCCGGCAGTGCCCCCTATTTCCTCTAATGAGCAGTGTGAGGCTCTGGCTACTTTCTTTGTCGAAAAAGTGGAGAACATTTATTTGTCTTTCAGTCAAACTGCTATGAGCTCTGACCCTGTCCCGGGTCCGCCCCCTGCTCATACTTTGGATTCATTTCCGCAGGTCTCCTTGGAGGAGCTACGGTTAGTGTGTTCCAAGATTAAGTCAGGCTCCCCTTCCGATCCTCTCAAACCTGACCAGTTTATGAGATCGCTACCTTTGCTCTTGTCACCTTTAAGACAGGTGATTAACAACTCTCTGTCTAGTGCTACTGTCCCTAATTCTTGGAAGCAAGAAAAGGTGATTCCTTTGCTTAAGAAGCCTACTTTGGACGCTGCCAAATTGGAAAATTATCTCCCGATCTCCCTCCTCCCATGGATTGCTAAGATCACCGAGACCTATGTCCATTCCATTCTTGCCAGATTTCTGGAAGAAAACAACTGTTTGGACATTTCTCAGAATGGCTTTCGCTCAGGTCACAGCACGGAGTCTGCTCTCCTGGCTGTCACTGAACATCTTAGGCTCGCTTTGGATGAGGGACATACGTCGGCGCTGATTCTGTTAGACCTCAACGCCGCATTCGACGCGGTCTCTCATCAGATCTTGTTACGCAGGTTAAAAGAAGCAGGTGTTGTTGGCCCAGCTTTGACGTGGTGTGCTTCCTTTCTCTCAAATAGGACCTTCCAGGTTATAGCCCCCCCGTTCGCCTCTACGTCCCGTGCCAATAAGCAAGGGGTCCCACAAGGCTCCGTATTGAGCCCTCTGCTTTTTAATCTCTACGTTCAACCTCTGGCAGTCTTGGCACGGAGCAGAGGGCTCACCATCGTATCTTATGCTGATGATTCACAGCTAGTGGTAGCCCTCTCCGACAACACTGGGAGTGCAGCATCTAAGTTCCGGGAAGATCTCACGGCTGTTGCGGAGTGGATGATTGACAATTGTCTCCAATTGAACTCCAGCAAGTCAGAGGTCCTGTTGGTGGGTAACCATCAAGAGCTATGGGGGACGGGTGGTGGCCAGCCATACTGGGTTGTGCACCTATTCCTAAGCAGGTGGTGAAAGATCTTGGAGTCTGGGTAGATTTGGGTCTCAGTTTTCAGCTCCAAACCAAAAAGGTCGCGGGGACCTGTTTTGGCATACTTAGGGGGCTTACACGGTTGCTTGGGTTCTTTGACCCACCAGTCAGGCAAATGATCATCCAGGCCTCCATTCTATCAAGACTGGACTATGCCAATGCGCTGTACCTAGGGGTGAATAAGATCGAAACCCTGAGATTACAGCGAGTCCTAAACGCGGCGGCCAGAACCCTGCTCGGCCTTCCCAGAACCTGCCCCACCTCTATGGCTATCCGTCGGTTGCACTGGCTTCCTGTTGCCAACCGAGTGGAATTTAAGGTCCTCTGTACTGCATTTAAAATCCTTAAGCTCTCCTCTCCGGCCATCCTGACCAATTTGCTGCCACTTTACCACCCTTCGCGCCAGCTCCGCTCTACTGGACAACACCTGGCGATGGTGCCTCGTATGAGGAGGGTCCGGTCGGGCGGACGCTCTTTCCGTCTTTTGGCTGCCAAGCTTTGGAATGCTCTACCATACTCCATTCGTGCCATGGAGAATTATTTGGCCTTTCGCAAAGCTATTAAAACCCATCTCTTCCCTATAGCCTAGTGCTTTCTCTGACTTCCAGCCTCTATGTTCTGCTTCAGCGCTGGGACGCCTCTTTGCTGGGGCAGCTGTGCGCTATACAAAACGTACTAACATAACATAACTTACATGGCACCCCACCCCTGGCACCAAGGGGAGACATTAGGGGTGACTTATATGTAAAAAATAAGGCAGATTACCACTTTGGAAGTACCTTTAATTCCAAAGTCGAAATTACATATATATTTACTTTTAAAAACAGTCTGCAAAGCAGGGCTGCCTTTAAAAATGACAGCAGGCAACACAGCAGTGCATGCTTCAGTGGAGGAAATCTATTGGGCCTCAAAACCCCCTGCCCTAATATATACTAGGGGCTTACAGGTAGTTTGAATCCCCTTTGACTTATTATATACTAGGGACTTACAGGGGTGTCATTGCCAATCGTAATTATACCTAATTACCATATACCTTTTTAATCAGAGCACAGGCTCTGGGCCTGGTTAGCAGAGCCCAGGGCACAGTCAGAGTCAGTTACCACCAGTATCAATCAAATAATGGGAGTGATCAGGGCAAAAAGGATGACTTTCTCACACCACAGTACAGTCACATCACATGCCCCTTGCAGCACTGCACTGAATAGACTTCAGTACAGGTAAAGAATGCACACCATATAGCTGTGCATTGATGAGACTTCAGTGCTGGCACAGCATATGCCCTCTGTCGCAGTAGAGTAAAGACACTTCTGTATCATGCTAGCATGCACCGTCTCAGGCCCTTTATGCTAGTTCCGTCTAGAGACTTCAATTTACATTTATTTACATTCTTACATAGCACAGCGCATCCGAAGTGGTGTTGGTGGCATTTCTTGGTAACCAAGGAGTAGAGATAGATCTATTTTACATTCAGCATGGTGATATAATAACGACTGGTAATAAATGAGTGAACTCTGGAACCCTCTGGAATGAGTGAACTCTGGAATATCCTCTGCTGCAGTACAGTTAAGATCATTTTGGCACAGAATTTACTCATTTGGCAGTATGATTAAGACATTTTGTTACTGGCATTGCAAGGTCTCGCTGTAGTAGTAATTTGACCCATGTGGAATCCCACATAGTAGAAATGCTAGGTTTGAACTCCACTAGTTCAATGATAATGTACCCAATTCTTGAGATACGCTGACGAGAAGAAATATTAGATGAGCCGTTTCATAAAGCTTTATTCTAATCACAAATTGATATGTCTCAATAAAAATATAATATGCACAAAAAAGTGTGGGAGGCGCATGGCTAGCTCTATAGTGAGTGCAAGGAATCTACACTGTGTTCATCATTTACACATGTTAAATGTGTGAGTGAGAGGCAAAAATGAGGGTAAGAACTGATTGTACTTGCAAACCGATTGTAGTTGCAAACT
Organism: Calotriton arnoldi; assembly: GCA_963921515.1. Classification (NCBI taxonomy): domain Eukaryota; kingdom Metazoa; phylum Chordata; class Amphibia; order Caudata; family Salamandridae; genus Calotriton; species Calotriton arnoldi. The sequence goes on along the minus strand of CAWUFW010017715.1, from coordinate 80,255 downwards.
GATCTGCAAATGCAAAATCTAAAAGTTCAAGAAAGTACAAAGAGCAGCCAAGAAAAAGTAACATACAATGGAACAAATCCCACCAAGAAATGATCAGATTCACAAAGCATAAAATAGGCTGTAGTCATTGATGTGGTTACACCTACAGTCGCTGCAGTAGTTACTGCTGTGAACCCAGCAGTGGTGAAAGTTGCTGTGGAAGCTGTAATCACTGCTGTGATTGTGGTGCCTGGTACGCTATTATCGTTGCAGCTGCTGTTACTACTGTAGTAGAGGTTGTAGTTGGAGATGCTGTTGCTACTGTTGAGCCTGTGTTTCTGCTATGGTAGGAACTATTGTCATTGTTGTTGCTGCTGTAGCTGCATATGCTGTTGTCCTTGCTAAAGTTGCAATCGAGATCAAAGCTGTGTGATGTCTGCTGTTGTTCCTTCTGTGGTGCAGCTGTTGTTGTACTATTTTCATTGCCGAAGTAACAGCCATGATAACTGCTGTGATACTTGCAATGGTTGCAGCTGTGGTTGTTGCTATTGTTTCTGTCATAGTGGCAGCATCACTCACTGTTGTGGGTCCTACTTTTGTGACAGCTGTAGTTGCTGCTGTGGTCTCTGCTCTGATTGTAGCTGTTATTGCTTCTTCTGGGGCAAAATATTTGATAATCCCATAATATCTAACAGTGGTACGTTTTATATTACACTTTTAGCCATATTTAAGCATTTCAAAAAACAGTTGTTGCAATCCTGCAATTTAACTGTATTCAGTTCACCGACCTAGGGCAATATTATTTATTGTGCCCTGGGAACACAACGGACGTGTGCACCTGCATTGTGCGCCCGAGGGCACAATGGTATTACAGAAGGGCCACAGACACTTGTGCATCCCCTTATGTAATATTTATAGTACTGGCACACATGTTGCGCTAACGCTATCATAAGAGGGCGTTCCCTCATTTGTATGGGGGTGTTCTCTCATTTGCATGGGGCTGCACCCCCATGCAAATGAGGGACAGCCCCATCATTTTGGCTCTGTGCCCGTGGTGTATTATGGGCGCAGGCGCAGAGGCAAATATGCCTTTAGGAGGCACACTGAAGGTGCACCACAAAACGTTGGCACACTTTCAGTGCGCCTCCCAAAGGCAGCTCCCTGGAGGGGAGAAAGGGGGTCCTATGGAGCTCCCAGGAACAACCCCCCACAAGGGGACCTCGGTCCCCTATTAAAACTGCAGGCGGTCAGCGGCCTGCACTGGGAAACACAGAGCAGCTTTTATACAGCTGTGTCGTATTTCACTGTAGTCCGCAGCAGCCCTGGGGGCAACGTATCCTTTGTAATACTGCTTACTGTCCCTGTTTGCACCCAGCACACCTTTGAAAGATGTGCCATGGCACAAACAGGTAAAGTGTGCCCTATTCATAATACGGATCCTAGAAGGCTGTAACATACAGTTTCCAGCAGATGTCAGTGGGAGTTCATCTGTACTTGGAGACTGCTCACGATTTAACACACACACTTGGGTCTGTGCTGTGATGGAGAGGACAAAGAGGCCTTTTTGTAAGCGCATTTTGGAGTACGTAAGGTAGTATTCTTTTATTACTCGTTTATGTATTCGTACATATTTCTGTGAATTAAGTCCAGTCATCTAAAATAGGAATTTTCAGGGAATATTAATGTGCAATTAGTAGAAACAGAAAATACTATGCCCTCTTTGCACTATTACTAACCCCTGACTAACAAATGCATGTAAGAGTAGACAAAAGAGCTCTCCTGTAATACTACTTCCCATGCTCGTAAATGCTTTTGTGCATCAACCCCCCAGTGACAGCATGGCCGCCCCTTTATTCACTCCGAAATATGCTGTTTGTTTCAAGCACTAATCAGCATTTGTTTACACTCAGTGCCTGGCCTGCGTTTTATTCCATTCGATTACTTGTCGCTGCCTGCTGTATCTCCAGTGCCATGACTTGTGAATGAGCCATCCATCTCACAGCAACAGAAACAAGACTGTAGAATTTCTGCAGTCTTTCCACTGAAAATGTCTCATTATACCTGTCTCCATCTGCACTCTGGTTTCAAATGGATTGTTAATTCTGATCTACAGGACAATGTTCACAGTTTATTGATTACCTTCTAAATCTGGCAACAGAAATATCTTTCTGAGGGGGGGACAAGCCACAGAAATGATAAAAGGCACATACCTTACTGTACAGTTAAACCAGCTAGTAAACCAAAATCTATGAACATGTTTTGCAAATGTTCATCAATATAGTTCCCAATTTCAAAGCTTTTTGACTTTTGAAGAGAATCGTGGAACGCTATGGCAGCACAGCTACATTTGTCGGCCCACCTTTTTTGAATACTGTCCATTTCCACCGGTTACTGCCAGTGTACTATCTTTATTATTTTAATTTCTGTTACAGGAGCTTCTCACTACATGTCCCTGCCCGGCAGCATATATACTTTATCTTCGTGCCTGTCGCCTTGATTCTTTACAAACCCGTTTTTCTTTATTGTTTCACCAATATGGTATGAAGTGTTTAATTTTAAGCAATATAAGTCTTTTAATTTAATTTCCAGTAAGTTTTATTTTTGTCACAATATGTTTCCATTATGAGAGATGACCGCCTCCTTGTAGGTCATTATAGATGCTGTTTCTAGTTCTGGGCTTTTCATGTGATAACCTAATGCATTCTGGGCGCTGTAGTCTAGGTTTACTTTCGTTAAACTAATTAGAGTAACACTTCAGCAATAAATGGTTTGTCGGTGAGAAGTTCAAGACTGGGTTCTCCTGGTAAGAGGGGGTCACCATACACCATGGCCATATTTTATTTGTATTTATATTAGGTTACACACATAAATCTGAGAGCAGCAGAATATGGACATCATTTAGTTGTCACCAGGGGTTGCAGCTGCGGCCCTTGGCTTGCCTCTTGTGACCCCTGGTACTGCCTTTGCGGCCTCTTGCCTCAAGGGTGGCAAAATCATTTATTTTTTTCAACCCGTTTTTCACTCTACTAATAGTGAATAACATTCTATTCTCTATCACTTTAATAAAAAAGGTGGCACAATTAGGATCTTTGGTGGCAGCTGTGGTAAATAAAAATGGTTTTAATTGTATGTTGTGTGAGTGTTTTCAGATGAGAATGTGTTTAAGTCAAAGAGAGTCTGTATGTGTGAGAACAAGTTTGCTTTTATGTGTAAGCATGTGTGTGTGGGTGAAAAGTGAATGTGTGTGAGTGAAAAGTGAGAGAGAGTCAGAGACAGGTAGTGAATAAGATTATGTGAGATTGAAACTATTCTTTGAGAAAAGGCAGCACTGCACCAAAGTTGCTGCACGGCCTTGTGTCAAAGGGGTAGAGAAAAATGTGCAATATCTACTGAAATATGGTGCATTTTTTCTCTACTTGTGCTTTGGTGCACTTCTGGCTGCCATGTGTCAAAGTACACACACTTGTGCCACAGTGCAAAGGTGTGTGCATTCTCTGATGTATAGGTTTTGTACTGGAAGGAGTCAGTACAACAAAAAATATGCTTTTAGGCTGTTCCAACTTTGTATCTGTGCTGTGCAATGTAGCACACATTCAAAGTTGGAAAAATGAGGAGATATTAAAAACACTTATCCTCGTTGCGCCTGACTTGAGGAGGAATAAGATTTGAGCACAAATTCCTGTCTACCAATGGGGTGTTTGCATGAGAATGCCCAGGCACCACCCAGAACTCCCTCTTGAGGCAAAAATATGCAAAGCAGTGTATAGTGCAACTTTGTGTTACTTTGGGATACTATTTTTTGCAAATCCTGATTTGCGATGGACAGTAAATCCCACCCTAACACTTTGCACTGAGTTTGTGTCACAAAAGTGACACAAACCCAGCGCACAGCATGAATAAACCTTGATCTGAGTGTCAGTAAGTATGAGTGAGTGAGAAACAGTGAGATTAAGAGAGATTTCATATACTTGAGTAAGAATAGGAATGAGTGTAAGAGGGTGTAAGAGAGTATGAGTGAAAATGAATGAGTGTGTGAGTGAGTGAGAGAATAAGGATGAGTGCGTGTGAGCAAGAATGTAATTTGATGCTTGTGGCTTTGTCGTTGGCCCTGGCATACTGAAGGTAATTACTGTCTAATAGAAGTGCCCATGGCAAAATACTGGTGCTGGCATACCTACAGCAGTTCTTAGGATGACATACTGAGGTAATTATTGACATTAGGGTCACCTATGGTATATAGACAGCATAATTTGCAAAATTCTGGCAGGGGCATATTTTATATCATGTTTTCATTTAACGAGGCACCCATGGAGTATCGGGGCACCCATGAGAAAATTCTGGCATCAGCACAATGGAGGTCATTTTTGACATATGCGGACACCCCTTCCATATTTTGTAAAAAATTGGGTCAATTCCTTGGGAACGTCAGGTTTCATTGGTGCCCTTTTAGCACCTTTGCTATTTTAGCAAATTTATGTTAAAATCGTGCTTTAAAATACACAATTTCATCCCACTCTTTTCAAATTTTTCTCAGGGTAGAAACCACCTACAATTAGTCTGGCTTGCTCACTCACTCACTAAAATTCATGGCAAGTATTATAGCCCAGAACTTTCAAAGATCATATTAGCACAATAATATAGGTCATCTCTAAAATGGACATTTGTCTGTGTTATGCTGTTATACTAATCACACAGTTATGACGGTACTTCAGCCATGTTAATTGCTGTGAAGTTAGGGTGATGTGACATGCCTTACAGGAAGAAAACAGGGTCAAGTGTTATATGATGTGTCTTCCTATGTTGTCATTAAGGTTAAAGGGTATGTGATGTCACTTCCACCAATCGTTGGCTGTAGTTTTTACGCATCAGCAGCTTGATGTGAGTTGCTCCTATATTCTAGAGACCAAGCCAAAGGGACAGGATGGCTTTACTATTTATAAAGCATGCAGGTTCTTTGATTCAGAATCTGATTGTAAATATATATTTCATGCTGGTGTTACATTACCATACATATAAATTGCATATACTGTTGCTATTTGTAAAAATAACAACTATTGGTGGCTGTCATAAATGTTACTGAGGGATTGGACCTATTTGGCGGCTAGAGTGAGGATTAAAGAGGGGCAACTCATATTTTTATTAGCCTATAAACTTTTAGCTAGTGATGGAACAGAGCAGCATACATGCACTGTCTAACCTGAAAAAGAGGTCACACCTTGTGTACCTTCATTTGCTATTGATGAAAATGGAGGTGGAGGAGACTGGAGGTACGCTCCCACAAAGTTAAGTGTCATAGTGACTAAAAAATAAAATATGGTTTCAGTGTGGAGTCCTGTTCTTCTCTATTGTAGCTGTGCCTCACACCGGTAGCTCTGACTAAGCTGACATGGTCTCCCAGATAAAATTCATTTAAAATATTTTACCAGTTCCAAAACAACAATAAAGTTAAGAAATGCTACAGAAAGCATCCTCAAACCAATTTGATAAAAATAAGAAAAAATCAGGAATTATAATTTTTTAAATAAAAGATAAAAGAAAATCTAATTTAGAACAATGCACCCAAAAATCCCATTAAAGTTAATGGAATGCAGTAGAATGGTACTTCTGTTGGCGTGAAAAGGTCTAGTAGAGGCTGTAGGTGTGCCCCATTTTTGTCTGAAAGCAATTCTAAGTTCCAACTGTACTGTTAGAAATTGAAGTCTCTATTACAAATGGCTTGCACCCTGTCCAAGTAGGGCCCCTTATTGTAGTCAGAATAAAGTAGTTACATATCCAAGATAACCCTTGCTCACCCCCTTGGTAACTTGGCATGAGCAGCCAGGCTTATCTCAGAGGCAATGTGTAAAGCATTTGTACAAACACACACAGTAACACAGTGAAAAAACTACAAAAGGACAGCACACCAGTTTAGAAAAATAATCACTATTTATCTGAATAAAACGAGACCAGAAAGAAACAAATCCAACATACACAAGCAAAGATATCACTTTTAAAAGGTTCAAAATAGTTCAGTCCATAGGAAACTATGGATGTGTCGCTTTTATCACAAAGTACCTGGGGTACGTCAAAATCAAAGACAAAAACAGGCGCAGGGGAGGGTAGGTGCCCGAGAAATAAAGCAATGTGTTGGTTCCTTACTACATGGGGGTGGGGTGATGCGTCAGTTCCTTACTGCCAGGGGAGGTGATGCATCAGTTCCTTACAGCAGTGAAGGGGAGGTAATTGTCTGTTCCTTACTGTCAAGCAAGGTGATGCGTCAATTCCTTACTATGAGGGAAGGTGATGTGTCATTTTCCTGACATGCGGCCTCTGTTCCATACTGCTAGGCAATGTCAATGAAGAATTTGGCGATGAGGTGAAAATCCAGATGCGCTGGGTCAATGAGGAGGTGGCAAAATAGGCACTGCATTGATTTTCCATCCGCGAAGCAGATGATGTGTCGATTTCTTTAGCCACACAGCTGGGCCTGCGTCAGAGCGGGTGCCACGGACATCGGAGACACGGTGCTCAGGACTCGGGCTGTGGGCATTCTTTCAGCTGCATGGCAGGTGCTGCATCGATTCTTTGGCCGCGGCGATGCATTGACTTTTCAACTGCACGGGGGTGCTGTGTCAGGAAAAACAGGCACTAGAGGTCGATACATGCATTCTCTTGAGTCCTTGGCAGCAAAACCACCTCCAAGGGCCAGAATTGGCACCACTTGACAGCTCAGAACTCCAAGCAGCGGAGTTCATGGGCTGCAGCTGAAGCCTTTGATAGCCCTAATACTTTTTAACACACATTTCCTTGGAGAACTTTGGCAAACAGGATAAAGAAAGCATCGTCCAGTCCTTTTACTGCCCAAGACAGAAGGAGCAAGCAGAAGGCCAGCACAACACAGCAACAAGCAGAGTGGCAGCTCCCCTCCTACAATTTCTCCAGGCTCTTGACAGAATCTCCGCTTAGTCCAGAAGTGTTCTGAAGTTAGGGTGCACAAGACCCTGCCTTTCCCTGACCTGGCTTCAGACACACAACAAGGGGGTAGAGACAGCTTTGTGTGAGGACAGGCACAGCTCGATTCAGGTGTCAGTGAAAACTCTTCCCACCACTCTAGCGCAGGAAGACCCATGGGCCATCAGAATATGCAGGGCACACTTCAGATCTCTTTGTGTAACTGTCTACAGTGAATGCACAAACATGCCAACTGTCAGTCTAAACCAAACATGGATTCCACAGGAAGGCAGAGCCACGGATGGTAAAGCAAGACAATGCCCACTTTCTAAAAGTGGGGTTTGAAACACACAGTTTAAAAAACAACTTCACTAACAGATGTATTTTTAAATTCAGGGACCTTAAACTCCAAATCTATATATCTTTCCAATTGAAAGTTACACTTGTAAGAGGTTACAGGACAACACCAATGATAGTCCTTCCAATAGTGAAAACAAATTGGCAGTATTTCACTATCAGGACATGTAAAACACACCAGAACATGTCCTACCATTCACATACACTGCACCCTCCCCCTGGGGCTACATTAGGGGTGCCTTACATGTAGTAAAAGGGAAAGTTTGGGCCTGGCAAATGGGTGCACTTGCCAGGTCCACATGGCAGTTTAAAACTGCACACACAGAAACTGCAGTGGCAGGTCTGAGACATAGTTGCAAGGGTACTTATGTGGGTGGCACTATCAATTCTGCAGGCCCACTAGTAGAATTTGATTTACAGGCCCTTGGGACACACAGTGCCCTTTACTAGGGTCTTACCAGTAAATCAAATATGCCAATCATGGATAACCAATCATAATCACAATTTACACAGGGCGCACTTGCACTTTAGCACTGATCAGCAGTGGTAAGGTGCCCAAAGTTCTAAAACCAGCGAAAACGAAATGCGGCACACAGTCAAAAACTGGAGGTCAGAAGCAAAAAAGACAGGGGAAAAGCACGACATAGAAGCCATGTCTAACATTTACTAAAAGTTGAATGTCTTCTTCATGAATGCCCTATGTTGCCCAAACGTTCAGTGACTCTTAGTGGGACACTACTTCAGTGACTTCTGAGGGTTGAGCACTCCTCAACTACTGTCTTCAGGACCAGAGACAAAGCTGCAGTCCCCACTGGCCTTGCTGATTGTTTGCCGGTACACCCAGTTCCTGGGATCTTCTTACCTCACCTGGGGAGGCTTGGGGTTTAGCAGTGGTTCTCCTGGATCAGTCTTGGATGCAAGACCCCAGCCCTCTAAACCCTCATAGCAACCTTTCACTCCAAAATACAGGGGAAAGCCAGCACACTTCTCAGGCCTCTCCTAGGCAGGTAGGAATTGTTCCTAACATCAATCTCCTTCTTCTGTCATTCATGTACTTTTGGATCTAAGCAGCTTCTTGTCTTCGAGGTCATCTAAGCCCAGTTTGGAGGAATAACACATCTGTGTTTGATAAAAGTCCTGAGCCTATCCTGACAAAGTCTGCATGCTATTCCTTCCCAAAAACTGTTCAGCTCTTCCTCTGACTTTTGGGTAAAACTATCCCAGAATCATTAATTTGGTAGTTTTCAACAGAGACATAAGAGTAGTTCAGCTGCCTTGTCAATAGAAAGAATACAACACGGGGAATCAATCTAAAATTCTCTTTAGAAATAAGTATTTTCTAAATATTTCTACTTTAAATAACATGCTAGATTTTTTTTTACCGACCAAGGGGATGTGCTTGCCAATGTAGTCATTGACTAGTGGTGGAAAAAGAGTATCCATAATTGAAGCTGAGGTTACTGCCCTACTTCCGGTCATGCAGGTCAACAAAAGAGTCGGCTGCTGAAAGAAACATAGCTTTCCTTGCTTATTGCCTGTTCTTCCCTAACATCTGCCAGGAGATGATTTATGCGCAACAGTAGCTTTAACTAAATATGTATAGGTTTCTTCCACTTTTAAAAACAAAGAAACAACCTGCAGAATTATCTTGCTATTTGTGGGTTTTGCTTGAAAAAATACACATAATTTACAGAAGATAACGTTAACAACAAATTACTCACCTAAATCTTATGAGGACGCAAACCCCAACTTGTTCTAAAATGAATAAAGAAGAATTTGACCTGTTACTTTAAATACAAATTACAGAATTCAGCTATTTAGTTAATACATACATTTGAATTTTGGATTGACCACCTCAAGTTCTAGGTGATCGACGAAAATTCAACACGTGTAAGGTGATGGGCAGAATGCTTGCGCATAGTCTAAACCAGTGGCAATTGCTATGGGCTGCATTGCAACCCATCATTTATCTCTTACTGTGCCACTCTAGACAATGGCAAGCCTTATTCAAATCAGTGCTGAACCTGCACCTTATGGGAGCTCTCTGTCTTGAACTGCCAGGCGATGCCCCCTGCAGAAGAGACTGTAAGCAACCCCAGACCAGTTCCAGTCTTATTAGACCTCGTCGGAGTGGTACAGCTTGAATCACCTTGTGCAACGAGCAAGAGACCCACATCTGGGTGTACCCTGGAGTACTTGAGGCATTACATCAAACACACAAAAGATGATGGGAGGAATACATGCAAACAGTCTAACTACTGGAAATCACTGAGGGTAGCATTCCAACCCATAATTTTTTGTCCTCTATGCCACTCTACACAGCGCCAACCTTATGCAAATTATACCCTGGCAAGAGTGGCTCGGTGGGTGAGAAATGATGAGTTGCAATGCTAAGTCAAGGGGTTGCCAGTGGATAGACTATTTGCATGCATTCCTCCCATCAATGTTTTGTGTGCCTCACCCAAGAATATTCCTAGGTATTTCCCAGTTATCTACAGCCCCAGAAATTCTGAATCCCTCTAAAATAATCAATTTTTATCATTTCAATAATGTAATGCTCTCTGGGGAAGGACCCCCCCCCACACACACACACACAAACAGTTCTATGCATACATTCCCACGGAACACATACGCTCCACTCCACTCACTCCATAATCAACAGCACTATCATTGTACCAGAACAGCCAATCCACCTTTATCACACTGATTTAACAAGCATAATGTAAGGACTATCCTCTGTATTGGAGGAGATGGTCCATGTCTGCCTGTGTATTTTTTTTAGTGAGTGCTATGTACGTTGTTTCTCGTTGGACGCAAGTTCAGCAACAGAAACGTTATTTTGTGTTTCTGTTATCAAATGACACAATTTCAGTGGGAAGGTGCATATTCAATTGAATCATTAATCAATATTATGGCAATCAGTGTTTTAAATTAGACGTTTATATATTATTACTGTGTAGCATTTATTTATTTCTTCTTAGGTAATTATTTTTTTGTTTGTTTTTTATTTACTAAAAGTTTTGTAAGATGAGATGCATACCCTTCAGAGAATAAATGGTTGCAAGGTGTTTGTTAATACATATATATATTGGCAAGATTCAGGCTCAAGCTCACTAGTTTTTTATGTTAATATTGTATTATTATTTTGCCATTCCAAAATGGCTGAATAGGACTTGATCTTTTTGATGAAGTATGAATGAGTTGTAATTTCCTTATTCTGATCCCCTTCTTCTATGTTGATAACAAGGTTGATGAGTATGACCTTAGATTTACTTCCCAACAAGGTACGCATATAATCGCATATATTAATTCTTGTGAAATGTTCCAATTTGTTTTTTTATATTACATAATAATTTTGTAAATTTATGGGGTTGGAACGAAATGTGGATTTCAGGCATCACACATGAAATTGTCATGGGAGAACATACTGTGGGGAAAGTCACATGATTTACCACAAGAGACTAGCGCAAACAGAAAATGTCTCTCTGTGTAGCATTTTCAGCTAACACCAGTATTCCAGGAGAAAAACTGCTGAGAAACAGTCAATTTCATGAATTTCACAAATTTTATGTAATGTGAAATTTGTAAATTTCTCAAGTGTACTTAGACTTAAGCACAGGCCTACATTACAAACTTAGTTGACTGAAACTTCTTCTATGTAAAGGATTATAATTCAATAGAGTTAGAATCAGATGGAACAAATAAAGGTTGTGGGCAAATAGTACACTTTTTATTTGCTTGCAAAATGTTTTTGTGAACAGATTATTCTGTCATTATATAGGTTAACATATAATATTAATATGTGTTTAAAGTATGATTAAATGTGCATTCGTTCTCCACAAAATGACCATTGGAGATTCTGTACATCTTGTCATGACAAGTGCTGGAATATATCCAGCAGGATTCTGGTTCTGGCAGCTATTCTTGAGCTGAAACTGCGTTCCGGGGGGACCCACCGACTGTGTCCTGCTCCAGTGTCCCGACACAATGACGCATGGAGCAGCACCCAAACACTGTGGGGGATATTCACAATGAAGTGGCGGTGAGAGGTGTTAACCTCCTTTGCTTAACGCCTCTCACCGCCACTTCGGAAACGCCAGGCTGCACCCTATTCACAAGAATGTGGTGCAGCCTGGCGTTTCCCCCTGCGACGGCGCTAAGTCTCACGATTTAATGCCAACGCAGGCACCCTTGCACCAGAGTGCAAGGGTGTCTGCGAGCAGGGAGGTTTGTTTATGTACAGGAAGGTGTCCCTTCCTGCACATAATCAAACCTAAAATGCCGTTTAGTAACTTACATGTGTGCTGCTTCATGAAGCACACATGTAAGTTACAAAACGGCATTTTTAAAGGTTTGTTTATGTACAGGAAGGACACCTTCCTGTACATAAACAAACCATGGCATTTTGCTATTTCCATGTGTGCTGCACAAGGCAGCACACATGGAAATAGCAAAACAGAGGAGAAATTGTGGGGATATTCACAATGAAGTGGCGGTGAGAGGCGTTAGCCTCCTTGGCTAACGCCTCTCACCGCCACTTCGAAACGCCAGGCTGCACCCTATTCACAAGAATGCGGTGCAGCCTGGCGTTTCCCCCTGTGACGACTTAACGCCAACGCAGGCACCCTTGCACCAGAGTGCAAGGGTGTCTGCTGAGCAGGAGGTTTGTTTATGTACAGGAAGGTGTCCCTTCCTGCACATAATCAAACCTAAAATGCCGTTTAGTAACTTACATGTATGCTGCTTCATGCAGCACACATGTAAGTTACAAAACGGCATTTTTAAAGGTTTGTTTATGTACAGGAAGGGACACCTTCCTGTACATAAACAAATCATGGCATTTTGCTATTTCCATGTGTTCTGCACAAGGCAGCACACATGGAAATTGCAAAACGAGGAGAAATTAAGCATTTCTCCTCGTTTCGCCACCTTAAGACCAGGATTTTTGTGGTCTTAAGTTCGGGCGCTGTCATATATTATCGCCGCCTTTGATAATAGGTGGCAGCGTCGAATTCAATGGGTGTTGCGGTGGTACGCCCACCGCAACACCCACTGCACGCCCCCTTTCACGCTAAGTTTAGCGTGAAAGGGGCCTTATTCTCAAGGCAGCGTTAAGCCACTTAACGTGGCTTTAAGCCACGTTAAGTGGGTTAATGCTGCCTTGAGAATAGGGCGCTGCCCTATCGCCACGGGAACGTCAAAAAAAGTGACGTTAACGTGGCGATAGGGGCTTGAGAATATGCCCCTTTGAATTGTGTTGGATCGGTACCCTGTAAATCAGGGGGAATGGAAGACATGTGGGACAGCTGTAAATCACTCACCTCATGGACAATCAGTTAACATTTTGACCCCTAAAGGCAGGTGCTGGAGGTCATACAGTACATGACTGGGCACTCCAAACTTGCCACCAGACTCATCTCCATCACGGGGAACGAAGCTATACTCAACAATCACTTCACAATTCAACAATAAATAAAGTGCAATTGTAAATTGTTATTTACTTTCTCAAGTTCTGTATTATTTAAGATGAGCATGTTTGGTATTGGAGTGTCAGGTAGGTGTCTGTGTATGTGTTTGTGCAATTAAAATAGTCATAGCTATTTCTATAGCACACAATATATTCTGAATTGTTCATGCACTAGACCAAAGTGTTTTACAACAAAAAAATAACTAATTTAGTGGGTCTTAAAACAACAAAAGATTGAACTTAAACCTGCAAGGATTGAAACTTATGACATGGAGGTTACATCCATCCACTGCATAATGCTAGTAGCTACTTGATTGTGACTTGTGAATTGCACGTTACACAAGGATCTCTGCCGCAAATACAGTAAGAATTTTTAGCTTTCTTACAAAGAATACATATCTGTGACCTACCAGTTCCACAAAAGCTCTGCAGCCCGCACATTCACACGCTCAGCTGTTTTATGATAATTCATGTATGTGACCAGAGATTGCACACACATCTTTCCAGCAAGTGCATTAACAATCTAAGCTATTTTACCATCATTATATACTGAGATTTTCTGCAGCAGATCTTTAACCTGCTAAATTCACTTTAAATTAATTCTAATTGTCACTAATTACGTAAGACACAATAGCCTTTCTTTTTCCTTGTGCCTGTTTCTAGGGTGCAGTTTTAAAAAATAATGTGTATGCACTGGTAGGCCTAAGATGGACTGTTTTGACTCTGCTGCTACTCGACACTTTTCGTGACTCTGGAACCCTAAAATCTCCCAACACCCCCCCCAACTCCCCACACCCCCTACTCAACCCCCTCCTCCACTCTCCCTCTTTAGCTAGTGAGACCCCAGAGCGAGTTTATTGCATGTTTATATACACTCCCGGATCACTCAGCAAATCAAACATGAGATTGTGGTATCAGTAGTTTTGTTCTTTATTTTCATATCTTGTAAAACAAACTTCGCCCTTGCCGCCACGTGTTTCGTCCAGCTGACGAGTTTACAGCAGACTTCTTCAGGGCTCGTGTAGTCCTTCTGTATCCTATACAGTATCCTGCTCATTGCAAGGACTAATATTCCTCTCACGTGACCAGTACATATGTATATGGTTCATCTAAGTCCAATCAAGCATATGTGCATTTAAAGCACCTCGCAATATATATGTATCCTTATATCTCATGGAGAGTGCTCCCACTAAGTGTCCATTCAAATATAGATTGGTGCACTGCAGAGATATGAAAATAATGAACAAAACTACTGATACCACGATCTCAAGTTTGATTTGCTAAGTGCTCGGAGAGTGTATATAAATTTTGGACTTTCCTAGTGTGGAAGAATTGGTGGCTCTCCCTCCTCCTGAGCACCGGGCTGATTTGCATTCTCAATTTTGTCAAAATTGATATCTATGACACCCTGGTAGTTAGTGCGCACCTCTTTTTCCCAGCCACCAGCTTTGTAAAAATCACGTTTATTGCATGGTCTGCACTCCTGTTCATCGAAGGAAGCATCCACAAAAGAATATTTTGAAAGGAATCCATTGACAAAGATTTTAGTTTTACAGCAGGCCCTCAACACTACCACTTAGCACAATGACAGCATTTCCTACTTGCCAATCGTGGCAGGTCTCTCGAAATAATCAGATAAGTAAGGGGGATGAAATAACAGCCTGTCTCTGTGAGGGAAAATCACACTCTTTAAAGCTGTTGCCAAGCAACGTGTATTTACAGTTGTGTGGGCCGTTATGTCGGAGCTGCGCAGCAAACATGACAATGAAACACAGCGCGCGCGCCTCCTGGGCCCATGGGAATGTTTTCAAGAAAGAATGAGGTCGGTGGTAGTCGTACGATCCATGTTTTGGAGGCTGTGCATCGCCTACAGCTGCATTGAATTCATGGTTTACAAATTCTGCATGTTTCGGTTCGCAGAAGCATCGCTTTATCACTGCTCTAGTTGTATAAGAGCATATAGAAAGCAAGCACTGGCAATGCCAACAGGTCGGGCGCTGGCTGCCAGCCTATTGACTTTGCAGGTGATGACGTTTTTTAATCTTTCTGTAATATTCTTTTTTTACAAAACACTGAAAAACGGGAGCCTGTGAGCGCAAACAAGTGCAGACAAAAAAATAAGCCCTAATTCCCAAAGATGAGTATGTGAATTCCACCTGCAAACACTGGTGCAGATTAAGCACTGGTGCTATCCACAGTGCGTTCTTGTGCTTCTCTCTCAGTGTCCTGCAAAACCACACGTGTGTGCACTTCCTTTAAAACATGAGCAAGCTCTAACGTATCATTTATCAATCACAATTCCAATATTTGCCCTTTTCTTCCTAAATTCTTCACACAATTAATTCCCTCTGCCCTTCATCTACTAAAAACATACCTTGAAATAAGCTATTTTGACAATGAAAAAACACTCAATTTAATGACGAAATCATTAGTTGATTTGTATCTATTTAAAAAACATATATTTGGTATTTTTCATAGGCGTTCCTAAGGGTGCAGTTTTCATAGATGTCATTCTTGCAAATCAGTTTTCGTCAATGAATAAATATCATTACACACCAATGATCCTTATGTTAGAGTTAACATTTTCTAAAAAAGATACTGTGGGAATAATTATGAGTACCGTGGAGGAGTAGTCGGTATTTATGGCACCCATTAAAACTTTGAAATTTGTGGGGCGCTATAAATAGCACATATTCTGTGTTTTTCTGCAGTAATGGGGAACAAGATCCAGAGTTTGGTGCTTACTTCAAACAAAATTCACATGTCCATGCAATTAAATTCTGCCATGCTTACCCTAATGAAATTTAACGGGGATAGAAACTTTATCACATCTGGGGGGATATTCTCAAGAACGTGCGATAAACATCGCCAAAATAGGCTAACGCAATTTTTCATATCGCCGTCTATCGCGGGAAAATAACTCTGTGTCAACGTCGTATTCTCAACATGGCGGTAACATGCGATAGTTTCCCGATAACGCCTCAAATGTCCGCGATACAACTTCCACGACGGCAATAAAAAAGGAAACCCGAACGTGAAAAAAGTTGCGATAGAAAAATCGGCGACAAGCAGCGCCAGGCTTGCAATTCCCACGTCAGGCGGGAAAAATCACCATAAAAGCAGCAAATAAATTTTTTTTTAAAAACATAACAACTGCGAAGCACAATGGAGGTAGCCGGAGCAAGTACAGAGGACAACCCGAACCCCACAAGCCCCACGGAGGACCAGCCTGGGACCTCGGGGTCAGGGAAGGGCAAGGAGAAGAAGAAGAGGAAGACGCGGTTCAGTCCGCAGGAAAACAGGATCCTGATAACGGAGGTGGTAGAACACCATCAACAACTGTTCGTCACCTCCACTGTGTCATTGGCAACTAAAAATACAATATGGCAGTCCATCCTGGACAAGGTGAATGCAGTCGGAGTGCTGAGGAGGACAATGGAAGAGCTCAAGAGGCGCTGGAATGATGTGAAGCGCAAAACCAAGCTGAAACTCGCAGCCAACCTGAAAGCAGCAATGCAGACTGGAGGTGGGAGTCCAGCGACACACCAGGAGCTGGATGAGATGGAGGAAATGGTGACCCGAGTCATCATTGGGGAGACGGTGGCAGGAGTTGGGGGACCGGACACTGCACAACATGACCTGACCCAACAACAACAGGGTGAGTAACGACCAGGGGCTGGGGGGACGGGGGGAGATGGGCACAATGGCACACATGCACAATTAAGTATAGCACATCTGCGGACAAACCATGCCCAAGAGTCACAACTCCGACCAAGAGCTCAAGTTACCCAAGTCTGCAACATCTCAGCACTGTATAAGCACAGAAGTGAAAGGCACACCGCCTGAAACGGATAAGGGCCAGCAAAATCAGAGCTGAAGGGGCAACACACCCACAATGCAGCACACACACATAAGAATCAGAGCACCTCAACATTGACAACAATGTGGTACAAACTGCAACACTTTCACAACAGAACAGAGGACACAACTGCCGCCGCTTGTGTGTAGAAAATGGCCATTCGCATTTGGCATGGCAGGAAACTGTGAGATGACAATGTACAAGTACAACCTCGCATCCCTGATGGTGTAGAAATGTCAACTGTCCCGCATCACATAGGCATCTCCTCACAAACAGTCACAATGTACATTGTCATGCAGTCTGTAAGTAAACTTGTCCAATGCGTCAACATACATGTGAACACAATGTCAATCTGCATCTCCCCTTCACATTGCAGAGGGAGAATCAACACCTCCTGCAGAGCAGACACAACAACTCAGCACTGATGATGAAGAGGACCTCCCCAACATCGACACCGACGCCCTCCAACAGCCCATGGACAGCTCCGGCACCCCACCTCCAGGAGCAGTGCAGCCTAGCTGCATCGAGGAGACCCCACCCCCTGCACAGACCACACAGCAGGAAGCACACACCACCACAGCTGTCTCCCAGGACCCCCACGACCAACACATGGCATTCCAACGCCGTGTGTTAGGTTGCCAGGAGAAGATGGCTGATCAGCTGCGGTGGGGTTCGACCTCATGGCAGCCAAACTAGATGCCATAAGGGGGTGTCTACGTCCCATCAGGGACCACTTACAGTCCCTAACGGACATCCACTGTCCGCTCCATGCTCTCCAACAATCCATAGCTGACATCGCTGGAGTCATGACTCTGAGCCAAGAACAACTGTCTAGTCAGAGTGGCTCCAGCGATGACAGCCAGGAGTTGGGACACATGCGGAGGATCATGGAGAACATGGAGCGGATGCAGGCGGAAAGAATGTTTGCCACGGCTGCACACCAGCGAGATGTAGCTGTGATCTTCCATGCCCTGCAGATCCTCGTCATGGCATTGCCGCCACAAGGCCTGGCGCAGATGAATGCTGCTGCTACTACTCCATCCACATCTTCGCCCCCTGAAGTGTCAGTGCCACACAGTGCGGCAGACATTCCACCTCTGGCCCCTGATGTGTCAGTGCCACACAGTGATGCAGACTATACACCACCACTCACATGTGAGGCACCTGACACATCAGAGGACGAAGATGATGATGAATCTGGCCCTGTGGTAAGAATGAAGTGGTAGCATTCATCTCCGCCATATGGCCAGTTTCAGCTTGGTTCTGCCCTCTGCATCATGCCCTGGAATAACACCTTCCACTGTCCCCCTATACACTCAGCGACACTCACCTTGGACCTCGACATGTTTTGATTGGTTACCAATGACACAGCAATCACACTGTGGACTGAAGTCTTCCTCTTGCGATGAACTTGTCAATCCCTAAAGGACTCTGGCTGGCCCTCCACGGGGCAACAATGTACAGTGGGGTTCAATTGGCCCTGTATTGCTCCAGCTTCAACACTCCACTGAATGCGAATAAAACATTCTAATTCACCCAGATGTGTTGTGGCTATGAGCAATCAAGTATGAAAGTATGGATGAATGTAGGGACAGTGATTCCACAAAAAGGTACTCCCTGGGTAATGCTATCAATGCGCATGTATGGCCGTGACCCAGATAGGCAGTGAGACACACATTGTCATTCAAATCAACACTCATCACAGTTGAATACAAGTGAAGGTGCGTAGACTTTATTAGCATATGCGTGTCAGTACGGGCAAGATAAGTGCCACAACATGCAGACCAATGCAGCAGTATGTGAGGATGAGGAACGTTGCCAAGCACCGCTGTCCACTCCGGGGGAGTGCCTCACCTTTCACAGGTGTGTGTTAACCAGCGTTGTTGTCCGCTCATGTATTCGGAGTCCAGGCGAATGCAGCCATGTCCACTGTTGTCGTGGGACATGTGACCAGATCTCCAAGATGCAACAAGATGTTGGGACATGTGCAATGGGTTCCAATCTGTTGTGGCTGCAGGTACGTAGTTACTCGTCCATGAAAGCGATTGCAGCTTCGTAGGCTATCATTTCCAACATGAGCTCGTTGTCGACTTCATCAAACAGGACGGCGAGGCAATGCATTAGCAGGTCCGGACAGATGTGCTGCGTCCACCCCCTTTCACCAATTAGCACTACAGCCCAATAGGGGAGCGGTTCAATGTGGTCACTGCACAGGAGGAGTTGTGCAATCTCGCAGGTCCAGCTGCCAGCATGTATGCCAAGTATCAAGGCATCCCATAAACGGGTATCACGGTGACACTCCTGGTCGTGGGCCAACAGGGGGCGCAAACACATGTCAAAATCCAGTTCAGCCACCGTACTGTTGGATAGGCAGACATCCATGGACCACTCGAATATGCACGATCGACAATGCAACACAGGCTGAACGCAGGTGACGTTGGCAAGGCGGAAGCTTAGCCGGTAACTAATCCGCAGCACTGCCAATGGCAGTGCCCCCAGTAAACGCAGCATACGTGCACAGTACAGTTCCACCTGACAGGGGTTGTGCATGTGTCCGGGATGTTCTGCCATTGCGCTAGTGGCTCTGGTTGAAGTGGCACTGTTCTGACCTGCGCCAGTTCTGTGGATGAAATGCCACAGCTTGGATCAATGAGTTGTTTTAGTGTGCAATGGTTGTACGCCTGGGATGGTGTGGGAGTAAGTGTGAAGGCCATTCCATGCAAGATAACTTCGAGCAAGGACTTCTGTGTGTGGGGTGTGTATACGTTGGTCTTTCGTCGGGCTGTGCGTAGTGTGGGAGTCATCATCAGCTGCTATAGTATCTGTCAGGGGGTGCCAGGCACATGCAATTCCGAGGTCGGAGGTGCAGATGTGCTTCCGCCTGATAGTTCAGACAAAGGAGCATTCATCCCTAATGCTAGTTTCTCATCTGCTTGCATTCAGGAAATGTGAAGTGGCTTGTTGGGGGTGGGGTGGGATGTGTGCGACTTTGGGATTCATGTTTGATGTCTTGCATGTGGCAAATGAGCGGCATCACTGTGTGTTATGTTTCCTCACAGCTGCTCCTCCCTCCCCCGAGCCTATTTACTTGTGTGCGCTGCACGGTTGCATCACTTGCACTCCTACGGCACACCATTGTCATGCATGTCTGCGCATGTCCACAAGCCTGACAACGACACTGTGATGTTGGCCGTTGAAGGTGGGCGGCCACGTGAGTGTAGGCCTGTGGGATGGATAGGGCGGCACAGATGTAGAGTTCATGACCTGGCTGAACTCACGCTGCGATTAAGGCTAGGCATTTGGCTCATGCTGCGGCAATACAGATACACACAACACTTGGCATGTATGGGCCAAGACCCCCAGCGGTCTTGCCCTCCTTCATTTCTCCGTTCCTGCGAGCCCGCCCTCCAGGTGCATGCTACATTGCAACATTGTCGATTGTGGGCTGAGTGGCGCTGACACTACAACAGTGACACACTCATTAGTTACTTCCTTGTCCAGGCCAGAACTGAACCATGCCCAGAGGCACGGGCAAATCCTTCGCACCCCTACGCTGGCCTGGCATATGCCGGCCCAGCCCACTCCGCTTACGCTTACAGGGGGGGACGACAGAGCTATGTGTCCAAGGTCTTAGACATTGCCTGAGTTGACATGGTTGCGTCCGCAGTCCACAGCACAAGGTAAGGTGGTCGGGCCCTGGCCCATCATGCATACATAATGACCACAAGGACACTCTTAGATAGACAGTGGAACTGGCTACGGGCACGTGCGCCCGGCCACTTTTTATTGCCAGGGTCCCATGTCCAGTGACGCCTGTGCTGGATCGGTGTGGGGTGAGTGTAAGCCAGCACTCAGGTAGTGGTTGGTGCTGGCAACAACTAGAACAGTGATCTTCGTATTACACACACAGATTCAATCATAAAGGGTCCATGACTTGTGGTGCACTGAGTTGGTGGCACCTGAAGCGCTCAGCGGGTGTGCAGCCTGCGATGATGCATCGTCTGGCGGGCCGCACTGATAGCAATGTCTGTTGCCTACTGGACTGCGCCATTAATAAATCAAGTCTCAATTTGAATTGTGAGCCCTGCTGACTGCAGTGTAGGCCGGAGGCAGCGGTCAGAAAGGGCCCACAGCCACGTGATGATGACTTGTGGTGCACTGAGTTGGTGGCACCTGAAGCGCTCAGCGGGTGTGCAGCCAGAGATGATGGCGTGTCCTCACAGGTCAGGATTGGATTTGATTTGAGTGCCCTTCTGACTGCAGTGTAGGCAGCAGACAGTAGTCAGCACACACATAACTCCGCGGTGCTGTGCCGCTGGGTGCGCTGGGTGCCTGTGTTGCGGACGCCAGCAATCGGCTGAGGAGGCTGGCGGTAATGGCGGCGGACTCATGGCAGGGTGAGGGGCGCCTCCCTGGCAGACGCGTTGGCCATCCGGGAAGTGAACCACGCCCAGAGCCCCGGCCTATTTATTCGCACTCCTACGCTGGCCTGGCGTACGCCGGGCCAGCCCACTCCGCTTACGCTTACTGGGGGGGATGACACGGATACATGACCGGGGTCTTCCCCACTGCCTGAGGTAACTTGGTTGCATCCACTGTCCACAACACTACAAACCCCAGCAGTATATGTCCACATGGACATGTCTGTGCTCTGCATACTGTATTCTGTCCAGCACATCACCGCCACACTTGGCATTGTGTACATTCTTATTCATGGGTGACTTGCCTCCTTCACACATACTTGGTTCCCACCTCTCCCCACATTCTGCAATTGTGTGGCTGTGGGGCCATGCCATTTTGGGAAGGTCAGCTGTCTTGTTCTGCGCTGCCTCAGTGGTAGTTCGGGGGGGGGAGGTCCTGGGGGTGGTGGCGGTGGGTGTTGTGGCCCTCTTGGGTCTCTGAGCTGCATGGTCAGTAGCTCCATGACATGTGTTGGTCTTCAGATGTGGCTCTGGGCTGGGCTCCCTTTCATGCTACAGGTTGTCGTCCTCTTTACACCAGTAAAAGGCAGGTGTTAAATCCCTGCTGCTAACGCGCCTTATTGCCTGTTTTTGGCTTGCATCGCGGATCTGGCTGGTCGTTGAGAATATCGCGAAGTGGTGTTTTCGTGTGTTTTTGCACGGGAACGCCTACTCTGCATATCATTAGTGTTAGTTGTCGCTCTCATCCATGGCAATGTTTTTTCCGGAGGATATCGCTGGGAAACTGGCGATATCGGCAGTTTGCACCAGCTTGAGAATAGGGCGATAAGTCTATCGCCACTTTTGCGGCGCTAAAGTGCTGGTAAGTCGGCGATAAGTCCTTGAGAATATGCCCCCTGGTAATTACTGAGTGTGATAAACAATGTGTGTTTTGTGATAAACATTCCCCCTTTTTATAATTAAGGTCCCTGCACAAACTGCTGATTGCACTGCGTTTGCAATTTGCGAGGGCACCTGCAATAATAGCCTATTAAGTATGAATATGGAGGACACCAAATATGTTTTTTTAAAAATATGAACAGATACCCTTGCTTATTGAGCCACTTTAGTTTTATGTGGTTCTGGAGAAAAACATACATAAGGAAATTTGTACTGGAGGCTCTTAGGAATCTGTTTTTCAACTGAATTGCACTTACAACGTGTCTCACCCATCCTGGCGAATGCCCCTCTAGCCATATGTATGCTCTAATGCCCCTACCTCTGGCTAATCTGGTTCATATACCCTTATGTATAAGCTTGTACTTCTTCCCCTTCCTATTCCCTAGTATCTCTTTCCATGTCTAAACAGCAGACCTTCCACCTCACACGGTACCACCGTGTGTCACACAGTATCGTATCTCCTCACATGGTCAGCCGGTGGGGAGCCAATATCAAATGGTATGCACACAATTAACTGGAAACCCCTCCAAAACCCTGCTGAAAGCAGGTTTCCAGCTAATTTATGGGTGCTCTGCACAGCCGATGTCCATTCCAGGGTGTGATATCTTCCCTGGACATCGGGAGCAGCCTCAAAAGCTTTGTTTTTCTCTGTATGGGAGAATGGCAATAGAACTTCATCCCCCATCCCTTGATTTTTTCTGTAATTTCTTGCTCTGAAGAATAGAAAATGGAAGGATTCCCATAGCAAACCGAAGAAAGACTTCTTCTTTGAGGCACAATCTATTCATTTTCCAAAGCGATGAGGATGTTTTTGTGATTTTGTGCTCTAACACTCAAGTATGCAAAGTACGCATATCACAAGTCGGCCTGAAACCACCTGTTTCACATGTCTCAATCATGTGTGCCTTTGCTGGTAGAAGGCCTCATAGCACAGAGCCCATTCATATTGAGACATCAGGGTTCTCCTGGTTTGTGTTTAAAACAATCCTAACCAGTGAAAGTGTGAAGGACTTGTTTCCCACAGTCACAACTGAGTTGCCGGTCCAGTTTTAGCTTTGGGTGATTTTGTTGCACATAAGGGTTTTTTTGTGACTTATGTTATTGATTAATGTCATTACCCCACCACATTACTTTTAGCAATATATCATATTCTGAAAATGCCATCATAATAACACCGCTTGATCCCACACCACCAAACCATTGTTCCATAGAATGTATTTGTCCCATTTTGCACACTCACTCTTTAGGTACCATGCATTTTTCAACCAGAAAATTGTTCCAGCACCACTGCATAAAGGTGCTCCTTTGCGCTGCATCATAAATGCCAATAAACCCAATTCAGATGGAGAGTCCTGTTATCGGATGTAAAAATGGCTTTTATTTTAGCTGTATCCTGCCTGAAACTTCATCTGCTTCAATACAAGCCAGTGGGCATGTTGAAAAGTGGATTATTAGTAGTGGTAAATATTTATCTACCACTGGCAATAAGGCCACTAACACAATATAGGGCTCACAATAGGTCTTAGAAAATTATTCCTGTGCTCAACCCTTAGTAGCTTGACTGTGAGCAGATAGGATTAACTTCAAAGACAGGTATGTAAAGCATTTAAGAACACCAATTCAGTGAATAATTGAGACACAATGCACAATAAAAGTCCAACATCAATTTATAAAAATAGGTAATATTTTTATCTTTAAAATGACACCAACAAAAAAAAATCATCTGTAGGGAACTAGGGATATGATTTTTTAAAGATTTAATACTTTCTAGTGCTTAGAAACTAATACTGCCTCTTCAATCAATCAATCAATCAATCAATTAATCATAGCATTTGTAGAGCGCACTACATACCCGTGAGGGACTCAAGGCGCTGGGGGGGGGAGGGGTGCGGCTACTGCTCAAAGAGCCAGGTCTTGAGGAGTCTTCTAAAGGTCAGCAGGTATTGGGTCTGCCGTAGGTGGATGGGGAGGGTGTTCCAGGCTTTGGCGGCGAGGTGGGAGAAGGATCTGCCACCGGAGGTCGCTCTTCGGATGCGGGGGATTGTGGCGAGGGCGAGGTCGGCGGAGCGAAGCTGGCGGGCGGGGGTGTAGAGGCTGAGTCGTCTGTTGAGGTACGCAGGTCCGGTGTTGTGGAGTGCCTTGTGTGCGTGGGTGAGGCGCTTGAAGGTTATCCTCTTGTTGACGGGGAGCCAGTGCAGGTCTCTCAGGTGAGGTGTGATGTGGCTGCGGCGAGGGATGTCGAGGATCAGGCGTGCAGATGCGTTCTGGATGCGTTGCAGCCGCTTCAGGAGTTTGGCAGAGGCTCCAGCGTAGAGGGCGTTTCCGTAGTCCAGCCTGCTGCTGACGAGGGCCTAGGTGACCGTTCTTCTCGTTTCGGTGGGGATCCACTTGTAGATCTTGCGGAGCATGCGGAGGGTGTTGAAGCAGGAGGAAGAGACGGCGTTGACCTGCTTAGTCATGGAGAGGGTGGAGTCGAGGATGACTCCTAGGTTGCGTGCGTGGTCAGTGGGTGTTGGAGCTGTTCCCAGTGCGGTCGGCCACCAGGAGTCATCCCAGGCCGAGGCGGTGGATCCGAGAATGAGGACCTCCGTCTTGTCAGAGTTCAGCTTCAGTCGGCTGTTCCTCATCCATTCGGCGATGGCCTTCATTCCTTCGTGGAGGTTGGTTTTGGCGGTGTGGGGGTCTTTGGTGAGTGAGAGAATCAGCTGGGTGTCATCGGCGTAAGAGATGATGTTGAGGTCGTGCAGTCGGGCGACGTGGGCGAGTGGTGCCATGTAGATGTTGAACAGCGTTGGGCTGAGGGATGAGCCCTGGGGTACGCCGCAGATGATCTCGGTGGCCTCGGAGCGGAAGGGGGGGAGGTGGACGCTCTGTGTTCTGCCGGAGAGGAAGGAGGTGGTCCAGTCCAGGGCCTTCTCTTGGATTCCGGCGTCGTGGAGGCGTGTGCGTAGTGTGTGGTGGCATACCGTGTTGAAGGCGGCTGACAGGTCCAGGAGGATGAGGGCCGCGGTCTCTCCGTTGTCTAGCAGGGTCCTGATGTCATCGGTGGCGGCGATGAGGGCAGTTTCGGTGCTGTGGTTGCTGCGAAACCCGGACTGGGATGGGTCCAGGATGCTGTTCTCCTCGAGGTAGCGGGTCAGTTGTTTGTTGACGGTCTTCTCGATGACCTTCGCCGGGAACGGGAGCAGGGAGATGGGCCGGAAGTTCTTGAGGTCCTTGGGGTCCGCCTTGGGTTTCTTGAGTAAGGCGTTGATCTCGGCGTGCTTCCAGCTATCCGGGAAGGTTGCTGTCTCGAAGGAGATGTTGATGGCTTTCCAGAGATGCGGTGCGATGGCGGTGCTGGCTTTGTTGAAGATGTGGTGTGGGCATGGGTCTGACGGAGATCCGGAGTGGATGGTGTTCATGATCTTGATGGTGTCGTCGTCGTTTATGTTGGTCCAGGAGAGCAGGCGGTTGGTGCGGATGTTGGTCGTGGGGGTGGAGATCTCAGTGGTTGTCGGGCGATCGTGGTGTTGAAGCTGTCGTGGATGTCAGCGATCTTGCGATGGAAGAAGGTGGCCAGCGAGTTGCACAGGTCTTGCGAAGGTGGGATGTCGTTGGTGTTGGAGCTGGAGTTGGAGAATTCCTTCACGATGTTGAAGAGCTCTTTGCTGTTGTGTGCGTTGTTGTCTAGGCAGTCTTTGAAGGAGGCCCTTTTGGCGGATCTGATGAGGTGATGGTGTCTGCGGGTGGCGTTCTTGTGGGCTGCGTAGTTGTCCGGTGTTTGTTCACGGTGCCAGTTCTTCTCTAGCTTTCGGCAGGTTTGCTTGGAGGCCCAGAGGTCTTCAGTGAACCAGCTGGCTTTCTTGCTGGTGTGGCTGTTGGAGGGTTTCTTGAGCGGGGCGAGGGTGTTGGTGCAGTCGTTGATCCACTGTCTGAGGTTGCGGGCGGTGGTGTCGGGGTCGGTGGGGTCGGCGGGTGGGCACCGGGCTAGGGTGGTGGTTAGCTGGTCTTCAGTGACTTTGCTCCAGCAGCGGCGAGGCATGGTGTTGGGTGCGGTGGTGCATGGTGGCTTTCTAGAAGGTGAAGTGGATGCAGCGATGGTCGGTCCAGTGGAGTTTGGTGGTGTGACTGAAGGTGACGTGGGAGCTTGCGGAGAAGATGGGGTCAAGCGTGTGGCCGGCGGAGTGGGTGGGAGTTGTGACGAGTTGTCTGAGTCCGAGGTTGGCGAGGTTGTCGATCAGGGTGGTAGAGTTGGTGTCGTTGTTGTTCTCGAGGTGGAAGTTCACGTCCCCGAGGAGGATGTAGTCCGTGGAGGCGAGGGCGTGAGGGCTGACGAAGTCGGTGATGGAGTCGCTGAACTGTGGTTGGGGTCCAGGGGGTCTGTAGACGAGGGTTCCTCTGAGGGTGGTGTTGGGGTCGGTGTGGATCTGGAAGTGCAGGTGTTCGGCGGTGCTGAGGGTGTCGTCGTTGTTGGTCGAGACTCTGAGAGTGTTCCTGTGGACGATGGCGATTCCTCCTCCTACTCCGTTGGTGCGGTCCCTGCGGGAGATCTTGTAGCCTTCCGGGATGGCAATGGTGATGTCGGGTGCCGAGGAGGGGTTCAGCCAGGTCTCCGTCAGGAATGCGACGTCAGGGGAGGTTGAGTCGAGTAGGTCCCAGAGTTCAATGGCGTGTTTGCGGGCGGAGCGGGTGTTGAGAAGAATGCAACTGAGGTGGTTGGGTTTGTTCCTGGTCGGCGGGTTGGCGGGCTGGGTGCTGGTGAAGCTGCAGTTCCGGCAGGAGAAGGGTCCTTGGGTGCGCTTCGGGGCGGCCAGGAAGCAGGTGCGCGATCGTCGTCCGGTGTTGAGTGCGTGGAGGGTGCTGGAGTCGTAGCGGAGCCGGGCATCGTGGCGGGTGCGGGGACCAGGGATTCTGGCACTGGGCGCGGTCCAGGCACGGACGGGCGCAGACAAGCTTGCCTTAGGCACGCCTTTGGCGCGCCAGCCATATATGGGGAGGTGGGAGGGAGGAGCAGCTGGGAGGCGGGAGGCAGGGCACGGGCAGCGAATGGGCGGTCAGGGGGGCGGGGCCGCAGGGGACGCAGCGGCAGGAGCGGTGAGGGGCGACGAAGGGAACAGAAGGCAAAAAATGGGCACAGAATTACAGGGGCAACAGGGGAACAGAAGGCAAAACGGGCACAGAATTACGGGGGCAACGAGGGGAACAGAAGGCAAAAACGGGCACAGAAATACAGGGGCAACGAGGGGAACAGGAGGCAAAATGGGCACAGAATTACGGGGGCAACGAGGGGAACAGAAGGCAAAAACGGGCACAGAATTACGGGGGCAACGAGGGGAACAGGAGGCAAAACGGGCACAGAATTACGGGGGCAACGAGGGGAACAGGAGGCAAAACGGGCACAGAATTATGGGGGCAACGAAGGGAACAGAAGGCAAAACGGGCTCACAATCACCGGGGCAATGAGGGGAACAGAAGGCAAAATGGGCACAGAATTACGGGGGCAACGAAGGGAACAGAAGGCAAAACGGACTCACAAACACGAGGGCAACGAGGGGAACAGAAGGCAAACAATAAGGCAAACAAGGATACAATAAAGGCAAACAATAAAGGCAAGCAATGAGATACAAACCTACGGCCTACCACTGGCCCCCAGGGATGAGGCGCAGGTGGTAGCCTGCGGGTGGAGGAGGGCCTCGAACTGGACATTTGGTCACCTCTGACCAGGACAAAGTCAAAGTTTGAGGCTGACTGCGATGGAGCCCATGTTGGATACACTAAACGGGAGGCCCCTGGTAAAGATTTTACCTTTACACTTAGAAACGTTTTTGGAGGATTTCTCACCAGTCATCGTGCAGCCTCCTCCAGCAGGCCAGATTCAGTGAGGGTTCACCGGATTGCCTTTCTGTGGGAGTCTGGTCACCCTCTGGAGCTTTTTCACAAAAGTTCACCAAACTTTCCAAAACTTCTGAAACTTCTTCCTGAAGTTCCTCTTGAGCGTCCAAAGTGTCCAATACACAATCCAAGGTCTGGAATCTCCAAGATGGTCCTAGAAAGATTGGAACCACAATTCCCACAAGGCACCTGGACAACACCCTTAAAAGTCCACTGGATGCACTCTAGGCAGAAGACTCTTGGTGGAGTTGATGTAGGTGAGCTCCATTAACCTGTAGCTTGCAGGGAGCCCACTCTTTATTCCTCTTGAGGCAAGTTACATCCGAAGGGCTGTAGTTCCAGACAATGCAGCAGGCGCAGTCAGTCAGAATGCTGGGCCTGATGGTGCAAATCAGGTTTCCAGCTTGGCGTCCACTCTTTATTCCTCTGGAAGCAAGGTACATCCAAAGTGCTGTAGTTCCAGCTAATGCAGCAGGCACAGTCTTTTCAGAGTGCAGGGACTGATGTTGCAAATCAAGTTTCCAGCTTGGTGATCCTTCTTCTTCTCTCGGTTTCAAGCCCCAGAGCTTAAAGGCACTGCGCCTCTCAGATACTTATTCAGTGTTCTCTGGGGTCACACAGGAGGGCACTCCTGTCCAATGAGGTGCCAGGCAACACCCCAGAGCATGACCATTTCCTCCAAAGTGTGGCACAGTGGTCTCCCAAAAAGCACTACTTCTACAAAATTCAATATGGCTGAAGTCCCAGCAGAGAGACAAGAGCTGGCTAGGCTAACCTTCAGGATGGCTCCTCTCCATATTGTCCCTCCCCCTTGAATCTGCTCATTCCTTCCTTAATCCTGCCTTATGGCTGGGTTCAAAAAGTCCAGGTGTAAATTAAACTGACTTCTGCCTGTCTCCTCCTTCTATTGAAGATTATTGATTATACCCCTCCCCCTGCTCTGACATTCCTATGCAGCAGAACACTGCCCTCCCAGAATGGCTCTCTACCCACAGGGTCTACTTATCACCTCATCAAAGCAGCCTGGCTAATCCACTTAACTCTGACCAATCAGGATAGGCCACTGGAAGGCTGAATTTTGTCTTACAGACAAAAAAGTCTTATAACTTCTTGACTGTACATTTTAGGATAAATTCAACAAAAGCATATTGTTGTATTTATCAATACCATTCTAGGAAGTCCTTGAATGATATTTTTTTATGACATCCTTGACGTTAGTTATTATTTATTAACTTCTTGCCATGTTAACCCATGTGGCTGGGGATTTTCCATGGGGAAATGACTTGGGCAATTTTTCCAACATCAGGGCTTATAAAACATCTTTTATAAGGACCCTGCCTATATCTACAGGTCCCCACACCCCTGGGATACCTAGGGGAGACCTTAGGGTGTCTGAACATGTAAAAATATTGCAAATCCTCGCTCCACAGTCCTCCAAACACAAAAGTCGATTTTGGGAAGCACTTTACTACAATGTTGGGTGTGAAATGTGCAATTTCACTAAACCCAAGACATATAAAACTTATTTTATAGGGGTCCTCCTTATAAATACCTGACCCCCTCCAACACTGGAACATCTAGGAGAGACCCTGGGGGTACATAATATGCTGAAACATTGTAGTTTATTAATTTTTAAGTGCCCCAAACACCAAAGTAGAGTTTGCCCACAATTTGCATTTTAAAAGAAGTCCTTTTAAACTGAACTCAGGCCTCAGCAGTGCACAAAGGACTGCTGGTCTCTAAACTGCCAAGCCCTATTATATACTAGGCACTGAAAGGTAGTTTTGATCACCCTGCCCTATTATGTACTAGGGCTTTATTGGGGAGGTCATGCCAATCACAGGGGTACCCTAACCCATAGCATCCCGTAGTGTATGTAGGTGTTTTCACTGTATTCTAAGTGTGTTTTCAGCATAGCACTGGTCCTGGGCCTGCCTAGTGGAGCCCAGGGCACTCTCAGAGTCAGAAAACCAGCATCTAGGAGTCTCAAATGGAGCAAAAAGTGGGGGGGGGGGGGCACTGCAAACAGGGCCTGAATTCCGACTGGGCAAAATACATTCACACAATTTTTTTTCAAACCCTCCCACTTTTCTATTCTAAAATGTTGGAATTTATGAGACATGCTTCTGGTTTTCTTCGATTGCACCTTCTCAGTACATACATTTAGGACCTCATTTACTATATTTTGATGCACAGCAGCGCAGCAAGCCTTCCTGCTGTGATGCCGTGTGTCAAAATAAAAGGGCAGGAATGTGTTGTGTCTACTAGATATGGCGCATTCCTGTCCTTCTCCCCTGTGCCGGCGCACAAACAGCAGCTGTGCGCCAATGCAGACACCCTTAAGTCATGTTGCAAGGGTGCCTGCATTGCAGGTATCATTGGTTTTGTGCAGGAAGCGACACCTTCCTACACAAAAACAGTAATTGATTGCGTTTTCCTCTTTTTATGTGTGCTGCAGAATGCAGCACGCATAGAAAGAGGAAAAAATGAGGATAAATAAAAGCATTTCTCCTCGTTGTGCCACTCCTGTGCCTCCCCTGGAGAGGTGTAGGATTCTGACACATTCCCAGCTTTACAAAACTTTGTAACTCTGGGAATGTGTCAGGTTCCATGGATGTTGCGTGAGAATACCCACAGGAACACTCATAGAACGCCCCTTTCACGCAGAGTAATGCGTGAAAGGGGCCCATATTTACAAGCCCATGAAAAGTCACACAGGTTGACATTCCGTGGCCTTGTAAATATGGGCAAGCCCATTGCACTGCCGGTGCATCAAAAAAAGTGACGCACTGGAAGCGCAATGGGCTTGTAAATGAGATCCCATGGCCCATGCCAGATTTACAACATTTTGTAAAACGGGGAATGCGTCAGAATCCTACGCTTCCCATTCCGCAGCACACATAGAAAGAGGAAAATGGCATTAACGATTTGTTTTTGTGCAGGAAGGTGTCCCTGCAGCGTAGGTACCCTTGAAAAATGGCGCAGGAGTGCCTGCACTGGAGCACGGCAGCCAATTGTGTGCCAGCACAGGGGAAAGCAAAGGGATTCGTCGTATTGTTGTTAATATGACACATCCCTGTGCTCTGAAAATGACGTAGGACGGTGCAGCTAAATGGCTTGCGGCGCAGTGCTGCATCATTTTCTTGTAGATGAGGCCCCATATTTGGAACTTCTCCAGTTTAGTGTATGAGCTGCAGACATCATAGTCTGAAAATAGAGCCAGGCAATCACTGCCTACTGTTTCCGAGCTGTGCAGTCTACAATACATAAATTTACTCTGGGAAATTCAGAGGTAAAGGTATGAGTTTTAGAAAGTGCAGTCAAATAAAACAGGCACCCAGCTCTGCCCTCCAGGAAGGCATAGCTTAATGGCCACAGTTTCAAATACTGCCATTAAAAGTACTTCTGTATAAAGAAAGATCCGGTATGCATCACCTTTCCGCAATTAAAATCATGCTAACAATATAATATGTTAGAGATATTTAGCTCCAGGAACATTTTGCTATTCCTCAATTACCATGCCACTTAGTTCTAGGTAGTTAAACCCAGTGCTTAATTTGAGCCGGTGGTTTCCGGTGCTTAGCTCCGGCACTGAATTGGCAGCACCAGCACTTATGACAGTGTGCCACTTGGTGGGCTGTTTCCCTGATTTCGAGTGAGCACAACAGTTGTTTTCGAATTCAATATATGTTAAAATGACTAATACTGGCCGCCCTTGCTGATCTTATAGCTTTGGGGGCCTGGAAAAGTCTGAACTGTCACACTTGTAGGAGTTCTATAGTTGTATTGGTTCTGTCATTGGTAGCGCTAGCAGGGGCAATGGGTAGTGTAGGCTGCAGTGGCCTCTTGATGAGGGCCCTGGCACTTACTTTTTTACAAATTAAGCACTGGTTAAACCCCATAAAGCTATGCAAGCGCAGTGTAAAAAAACAACCCTGGCCCCTAATTTTACTCTTGAAACGTCATATATGGACATAAAATGATTAATTTCATATGTGACTTTTTTTCATTTTTCTCAACTTCGTATCAGCACACAGAAACACTAAAGTGAATAATGTTGGAATTGCAAGGCATTATTGTCTAGACATGCATTTATGAAAATGCCTTTCTAAAACGGTGCAGTCACCTGTGAAGAAGGGACAGCTGCTGGAGGTCGTTTGAGGCTCACACTCGAAGAAATGCAACAATTTCGTGCTTCCTAACGTCTGCTGGATAGAAGCCGAAAACAACTGTTTGTGAATGTAAATGCTTTGTTGGTGCAGCTGATCTAAATAACAAAAAGGAAAATTCGAGTCCAATAAACAGCGGTACTTAACCCGGTCCGCGAAGACTGCTTAGGGGCTCCCTGGCTGCTTAGAATATTAAATATTATTAGCAGATTTAAAAAGTACATATATCTAAAAAGGCAAAATTGAAAATGCAAACACTCTGTAAATGTAAAAAAAATTGAAATTGTAGTAGGCTAGCAATTAAGCTGTGTCCTTAACTTGGGGAAGCAGCACAAAGCAACCAGAATCTAGTATGGACGAATTGTGGCCTCAGTTGCATTACTGCGCATGCGTTAGGAACAAACAAGTCAAAGGGAGATTCTAGAGTCCAGCATATTGTTTCAGATTTTAGAATTAAAACTACATTTTGAAAAGCTGCCATCTTCCCATTAAAAATTAACATTTCAATTTTTGGCCTACGTTTTGGTTGTGAAATAAAATATTTCTGTATATATATGGATTTGTTCTGTGTATATTTGTTTCTGTATTTTATGTATCGTTTGAGGTTCTAATCATAGAAATTGTTTTGTCTGTGAAATAAAATATTTCTTTATATATATGGATTTGTTCCATGTATAATTGTTTCTGTATTTTGTGTATTGTTTGAGGTTCTAATCATAGAAATCGTTTAGGAAGAGGCCCCCTGATTCTTAGTAAGTGGGGGTCCATAGAGGTCTAAAATTGAAATGCCTTAGTTGTCTTTTGGTCTATGCAAAGCCACAAGTTAGTAAAGGTATTTGGTGGTATGAATGTATTGACAGCGTTACCTAGAGTTGGTGTTAGTGCTCTTCGGGTTCATTTTGAGCATGACACCAGTGGTATCGTTTGTACCAACATTAAAGATTTTGAAACAGTAATAGTTACCCCATATTCTTTTGAGGTCTTTTTGGCTTAAACAGCATTACAAGTAAGCGGGTTTGCCACACATATTGATCTCACACTCAGTCGTGGCTGCTGCCCATTCTACGTGGTGGGGCAGTGCAGGGAAAAATAAATAAAAAAATAAATAAATATACACTTACCTTCTGCTCCCGCGCTTCGCTGCTCTTCTGCTTCGGGCACTGCAGTTCCCAGCACAGGCTCCCAGCTCACCACGCAATCCCAGCGCTTCTCTCATGCTATCACTCCCAGCATGAGAGAAGCACTGGGATTGGGCGGAGCGGGCCGGTTTCATGCTCCAGCAGGGATTGTGAGCCAGTGCTCCTGAGCCCTACAGATATCTCCATGGAATACCGCCATGGAATACCGCCATACCGAAGGAGCCGTCCTTGCTCACACTCAGCAATACCGGGTGAGGTAAAACTCCAGCACAGTTCCACTTGCCAAAACCAATATGAACAATAGTCTGTTCTGTTCTGTTCAAACCACTTTATTCGGTTACTAAAAACCATAAATGTACCATGCATTAAATCACAATACATTACATAACATAAAACACATACGGTACACAGTAAAAACACATACATTACACAGTCAAATTTCATAACCAAATCATCAATAGTAGGGCGATTTAAAAAAATTGGGGGGGAATAAGGCAAAGTTCATGAATTACATAAAAATCTTGGATATGGTTATAACAATAAGAACAATACATCATTACAATAAAAATAATTTAGTAATAACAAGGCAAGTATTAAAAAGTAATAACATGGACTTTACAGTACTCTTATACTAGCATGGGGTGCCGAGTTTTCCTAAGTCTCACAGCTGCGACAAGAAAGCTCGCAATGTTAAAAATCTCCCATGGGTCATTAAGCTTTTGTAAATACAATAGAGCGGGTTTAACCTGAATAAAGCCTTTCCCTTTTAAAATTGGGACTAAAAACCTCCTGCGGATAGCGCTATAGTGATCACAAAACATAATAAAGTGCATTGTGTCCTGTATCGAAAAATTATCACAGGTACAGGGACCTGAATCACACGTCCTGCTCCAGCCTTGTGAATTACCCAGAAAATGATGAATTAAGTTAAAACGAAATCTGGTTAAAAGCTGGCGGTGAAATGGCTTAGGGACAATACTCAGATAAGGTTCAATCTCGGGGATAGTTTTTAACAGAAAATTGACTTTAACCGTAGGTTTCATTAGTTCAATGTCCTCCCGCTCTACCTTCATCCGATCCAATGAGTGTATTTTTACCCATGCCAAATCATCTTTTGGTACTTTATCCGGGGAGTTGAATAAGTCTGGACGTCCAAGCTTGGTTAAAATATTCTTGACATAGTTTAGCCATGGAATTTTGTTAGCTTGGTCCAGAGTGACACAATCCCTGATTATCTTATGGTTCAGTGTTAATTGGGGGTTAAGCCAGGTTTTTAGCCAGCAAAGCACCGGAGCCTGCCTCAACCTGTCTGCCACGTAACCAACCCCTAGTTCCTGGTGAGTTGAAAAAGTAGGAGTGGATTGGGGTACAGACAGGAGGGATCGTAGAAATTTATTTTCGACTGTTTGTATCTCCTCCATTTGCTTATAACCCCATATTGCCGAGCCATACAATGCAATTGCTATACATTTAGATTTATAGATATTGAGCATTGCATCCATCAGTTTAGCCCCCAGTCACTGCGCAAATCCATTCACAGCGGCCGTTGACCTTGCCATCGCATTTGCTTTAGCTTTCTGTTGAGGTACCCAGGAACCCGTCTCATCAAAAAGTACTCCCAGATAAGTAAAAGATGTCACCTTAGTTAATTCTACACTTTCACAAAGAAAAGTTTTAGGTTTTTGGGTTTCCGACCCATAGTGATTACATGAGATTTAGCTATATTTATGGCTAAGTCCAGAGATTTCAAGTAGGCCCCAAAGGAATCTAAAAGCCTTTGGAGCCCTACAGCTGTGCGGGCCAGTAGGACGGCATCATCCGCATAGAGGAGCACCGGAATGAGCCTGTCCCGTACCCGGGGTATGTCCAGACTAGCCGTTTCTAAAAACTTGCCCAGATTATTAATATACAAAGTAAAAAGTAGTGGTGCCAGAATACATCCTTGGCGAACACCTCTGCCCGATGTAAAGTGTCTTGTGCATTTTCCTTCTTGGTTGACCCTCACTCTTGCGGTGAGATCCCTGTGTAGGTCAGCCAAGAAGTAGACTAAACTAGGATCAATGCCCATATCTAACAGGATGTGCCAGAGCTTGGACCTATTTACCAGGTCGAAAGCCGACGAAAGATCCACAAAAGCCAGCTGTAGCGTCCCTGCTTTAGCTATAGTGTATTTGCCTGCTAGTAAATATAAATTAAGACACTGATCCATGGTACCCCTACCGCTTCTATTAAATAGCCCAATTATATGGGGACACATGCAAAAATGGGGGCGGCAATTCTGCATCCCAACATTATTCCTAATTTTTGGATCATTAACTGTAAATTTAGATTCAAAATTACCAGCCACCCATTATACCACAACTGGAAATCGGGCACTAAATCTGTAATTAAGGCAGAAATTCTCAGGGAACACTCTGTATCTGAAGCTAATGAGGGCTGTGAAGGGCAGAACCAATGAATGAGGCATGATATGTGCATATTTAACCACGGGCTAAGTGTCTTGTCACCATTGAGGGTAAACTCGTAAGATACCCTAGCTGCACATTGCACACCTTTACCAAACTCAGTTATAGCCAGTGCTTTAAATGGGCGGGTACTGTCCGCTACTGAGTACCTGCACTTCCTTAATTTAAAAGGGAGAGTACCTGCACTTCTCACCATTGCTGATTTACATTTCAGGGGAGAGTACCAGCACATCTCGGGAGCAGACAGGTACCAGCACTTCTCTGTTTCCATTTGAAGTGTGGCTATAGACCACTGAAAGTCAACCAGTAAACTGAAAAGCATTACATTGTCTCAAAACCTCCCCTTCTCACCACCCACATCAACCCACCCACCACCGAACAAAGTAAAACCGGGCAACGGTTATGGTAAATTTCTATTGAAAAAACAGACATTTAGGCTACTACTAACAAAGTAGATTTTTGTGCCTGTAGCGCTTCTGAACAGTACAGTGAATTTTAATCCAATAATGTAGATTCATTCAAAGGTGAGACTATGGCATAAATGCTTATTTTGATGTCAAATACTTGCTGCAGTTTGCCAGGAGACATCTAAATCAGTTTCTTCTTGAACCTGCAGCAAGGGAATGAAATTCCATCTTGCCTGTACAGTGCCTGTCAATCTCAGCTTTGCACACACTCAGCGGGCACTGAATTCATCTCTGCTCGCATGCTGCCCTGCTGAGCATTGTTGGGCCACTGAGCCCCGCAATCTCCCGTCACTTTACAGAATAATTCATGGCGAAAACACGGGGTCAAATTTTGGGGCGGGAGACGCAGACAGAATCCGTAATTTGGCGAACAGAAAATCACAACCTCTTGCAGTTAGACAATAAAATGAGGCGGACCTTCTAAGCGTATCGTTTTTGCCAAAAACGTTCCCCTCAGGCAAATCTCTGACCTTTTTGTCTCTCTGGTAACCACTAACAGTACATCGCCACAGGCTTAGACTTTGTAGTGTATATTTCCAATTTTTTGAGTACAGGAAATTCATTTTTCAAGAGCACGCCTGGGTGCAATATCACTCGCCGTTTTCTATGTCTGACTTCAATGGATCTGCGCTACAGATGAAATACACGGCTCAGCCCTTCCATCGCATTAAAGGGCCATGCGTGGACCCTGCTGCTGTCAGCATCATTGGGAACTCTGATATTCGTCCAATCGCCTATGAACGTTTTGGGGGATATTCTCAAGAACTGGCGATAACTATCGCCATCCTAGGCTAACGCAATTTTACATAACGCCGCCTATCGCGGGAAACTAACGCCGCGTTAACGGCGTATTCTCAATGCGCCGGCAACAGGCGATAGTGTCCCGATAACGCGTCAAATGTCTGCGATAAAATTACCGGGACGGCGATAAAAATGGAAACCCGAACGTGAAAAAAGTGGAGATGGGCCCAACAGCGACAAAAACATCAGCGATAAGCAGCGCCAGGCCTGCAATTCCCACGTCAGGCGGGAAAAATCACTATAAAAGCTGCAAAAAAAAAAGAAATCTAAACCCAAACCCAAACAACTGAGAAGCACCATGGAGGACGCTGGAGCAACTACAGAGCCCAAACATAACCCCACAAACCCCCCGGAGGACCAGCCAGGGACCTCGGGGAAGGAGAAGGGCAAGGAGAAGAAGAAGAGGAACCCGCGATTCAGTCCGCAGGAAAACAAGATCCTGATTACGGAGGTGATAGAACACCACCAACAACTGTCCATCACCTCCACTGTGTCATTGGCAACTAAAAATGCAATACGGCAGTCCATCTTGGCCAAGGTGAATGCAGTCGGAGTGAAGAGAAGGGAAGTGGACGACTGCAAGAAGCGCCGGAATGATGTGAAGCGCAAGAACAAGCTGAAACTTGCCAACAACCGGAAAGCAGCAATGCAGACTGGAGGTGGGAGTCCAGCGCCCCAGCAGGAGCTGGATGAGATGGAGGAAATGATGTCCACAGTCATCAGTGGGGAGACGGTGGCAGGAGTTGGGGGACCGGACACTGCTCAACATGACCTGACCCAACAGCAACAGGGTGAGTAACGACCAGGGACTGGGGGGACGGGGGAGATGGGCACAACGGCACACATGCACAATTAAGTATAGCACAGTGCACACCCACAATGACTATGGATCATGTCCCTGATCTCCTTGGCATACTGCAGCACACATAGAAACAGCAAGTAGGCCCCCGTCGACAATGTGCCCAGAGGGGGCCCTCCCCACACATCACCAATCTCACAACAAACCCATGCATGTGCAAACCCATGCACATGCACAAGGCTGGCCCTCCACGGGGCAACAATGCAAAGTGGGGTGTGAATGGCCATGTACTGGTCCAGCTTCAACACTCCAATGAATGGGACCAAAACATTCTAATTCACACAGATGTGTCATGTCTATGATCAATCAAGTATGAAAGTATGGATGAATGTAGGGGCAGTGATTCCCAAAAAAAAGGTACCCCCCGGGAACTGATAACAATACGCATGTTTGACCGTGACCCAGACAGGCAGTGAGATGACTGGGAATGTGTGAACTAGCTGTGGCCTCATTGCTCCCAAACAACAATCTCGCAATTTCCCAACTTAGACCCACGTCAATGTAGGAAATAGGGCTGTGTGTAAAAAAGCCTAAGTCTAAGTTATGTGGATGCCACAGCTCGGAGCAATGATTTGATTGAGTGTGCAGCGGTTGGACTCCTGGGATGGTCTGTGCGTAAGTGTGAAGGTCATTCAATGCATGAGAACTACGAGCAAGGACTTCTGTGTGTGGGGTGTGTATACGTCGGTCTTTGGTTAGCGATGTGCGTAGTGTGGGAGTCGGCATCAGCTGCTATGGTATCTCTCAGGGGGTGCCGCGCACATGCAATTCCAAGGTCGGAGGTGCAGATGTGCTACCGCCTTTTAGTCCAGACAAAGGTGCTTACATCCCTAATGTTAGTATTATGCATTCTGATTTTAGTAGTGGCTCGTATACTGCATTTTAGAGAACGTTAGTTAAAATAAACATTTTAAACTAACTCAGTGACTCTGTCAATCTCTTGTTGTGGATGAATACGGGAGTCTGAGCGAAACGGAATGACCTGTTACCACGATCCCTGAGTGATTAGGGGTGTGTTGTGTTCTGGGTTGTCTAAACGCCTGTTTCTCTATCTGTGTTTAGGAGGGCAGGTGGGACACTATAGCTAGCTGGTCATGGGCTCGTGGGTACTAAGGCTGTTGGAAGGCGTAGCCCCTGTATACCGAAGTCCTGCATTGCAGTGCATAGTTCTGTGTATGTGCAGAATCCCTACAACACTACATTGCAACATTGTCGATTAAGGGCCGGGTGGCGCAGACATCACAACAGAGACACACGCCATAGTCACTTTTGTGGCCAGCCCGGAACTGAACCATGCCCAGAGCCCCGGGCCATTTCTTCGCACTCCTATGCTGGACTGGCGTACGCCGGCCCAGCCCACTATGCTTACGCTTCCAGGGGGGGCGACATAGCTACATGTCCAAGGTCTTCCCCACTGCCTGAGGTAACATGGTTGCGTCCACTGTCCACAACACTGCAAACACCAGCAGTATATGTCCACATGGACATGTCTGTGCTCTGCATACTCAAGACTGTCCAGCACATCACCGCCACACTTGGCATTGTGTACATTCTTATTCATGGGTCCATTGCCTCCTTCGCACATTCTTGGTTCCCACCTCTCCCCACATTCTGCTATTGTGTGGCAGAGGGGCTATGCCTTTGTGGATGATTTGTCTACATGTCTGGCCCCTGTTACCACAGTGCCTTGTGTTGTCGTGTCTGGTAGGTGGGCATGTTGGTTGGCATGTTGTATGTGATATTGTTACGTGTGCATTCCCACAGTTGTGAGTTGTATGATTGTGGAGTTGAGGTGTGTGGTGTGTTCCGTTTGTACTTACAGACGAGCAGTGCTTTTCCATAGGTGCCATCCTGAAAGCGCAGGTTGATGATGGACTGTCGGAAGATGTAGGAATCATGCACACTGCCTGGAAAGTTGGTGACGACATTGGTGGACAGTCCCTGGTGGTCCACTATTGCCTGCACGTTGATGGGATGCGTGTGATTTCTGTTGCGGTACTTGTGTGCAGTGTCGGCAGGGGGCATGAGTAGGACATGTGTGCAGTCAATTGTCCCCAACACGTGCGGGAAGCCAGCTATGGTGTAGAAGCCTTGCTTGGTCTCCAGCTGTTCCTGCGCAGTGTGTGGGAAGTGAAGGTGCTGGGGTATGAAGCTGATGGTGGCATCCATGACAGGTGTGAGGAACTTTGATTGGGCTGGCTGTGAGACTCCTCCGACTCTGGCAGTTGTTGGTTGGAAGGTACCAGAGGCCAACAAGTGCAGCACAGCCAGCGGGTTTGTCTGCGGTGGGATGTTGGTTGTCCGCTGTGTTGCTACCCTCAGCCTGTGGGCAATGTGGGTCAGGATGCGGAGGATGTTTGTCCTTTTGAGCCTGTAGTGGGCAATGTCATCCTCTGGCGTTAAGTCTCTGAGGCTGGTGCATTTTCGGAAGGTCCGCTGTCTTGTTCTGCGCTGCCTCGGTGGTAGTCCGGGGGGGTGGTCCTGGGTGCGGGGGTGGTCCTGGGGGTGGTGGGGGTGGGTGTTGTGGCCCTCTTGGGTCTCCAAGCTGCATGATTAGTAGCTCCATGGCATGTGTTGGTCTTCAGATGTGGCTATGGGCTGGGCTCCCTTTCTGCTGCAGGTTTTCGTCCTACTTAAGACCAGAAAAAAGCAGGTCTTAAGTTCCTGCTGCTAACGCGCCTTATCGCATGTTTTAGGCCCGCATCGCCGATCTGGCTGGTCGTTCTGAATATCGCGAAGTGGTGTTATCGTGAGTTTTTGCAAGGGAACGCCTACTCTGCATATGATTAGCGTTAGTTGTCACAGTCAGCCTTGGCGATGTTTTTAGCGGCAGCTATCGCAGGAAAACTGACGATATGGGCTGTTAGCGCAGGCTTGTGAATAGGGCGATAAATCTACAGCAACTTTCGTGGCGGTAAAGTGCCGCTAAATCGGCGATGAGTCCTTGAGAATATGCCCCTTCGTCTTTTTACTACCTTGCGCTGGCGCAAGCCCTGCTCATAAGGAAGTTTGCTTTCTCACTGCTGAGTTAGCTTGGCTGTAT
The DNA here is from genome assembly GCA_963921515.1 of Calotriton arnoldi. Taxonomy (NCBI): domain Eukaryota; kingdom Metazoa; phylum Chordata; class Amphibia; order Caudata; family Salamandridae; genus Calotriton; species Calotriton arnoldi. The sequence goes on along the minus strand of CAWUFW010017715.1, from coordinate 39,486 downwards.
GGCATAATATCGCAGACAAAAATATTGCGATACAAAATATCACAAAACATATCGAGGGTACCAGTGGCGTAACGAACCTTGAGGGGGGGGCCCTGCAAAGTGCATGGTGGGGCTCCCTAAACTCCGGACCCAGCCAGGAGTTATCGGGCTGCCCGTTCAGAGTGCTGTAGGGGGCCCCTGTAGCTCGGGCCCCCCGCACTGTGGGGCTTCGGGGGCTATTGTTACTCCACTGGAGGGTACAAATATCGACTTTTTATTGTATTTGCATTTATATAGCGCTTACTACCCATGGTGAGGCGTAGAAGCGCTTTTCGGTGAGCAACACGCTAATCCAGAACCCATAAAGGATTAGTGGTGAATTTGTATAGTGAAAATATGAGTCATTTGAGTGGTGGATATGTTAGTTAGTTATTTCGATTGAGAAGGATAGTGGAGGGATAGAGGAAAAAAGTTTTGCATTTATGTAGCACTTGCTATCCCTGATGAGGTGTTGAAGTGATTTTTCGGCGAGTAGTACGCTACTCCGGAACCCATAAAGGGTTAGTGGTGAATTAGTGTAGTGAAATATGAAAGTAATTTGAGTGGTGGATATGTTAGCCAGTTATTTGGATTGTGAAGGATAGTGGTGGGATAGAAGAGGGAAAAGGTTTGTATTTATATAAAGCTTGCTACCCCTGATGTGGTGTTGAAGTGCTTTTTCGGCGAGTAGCACGCTACTCCGGAACCCATAAGGATTAGTAGTGAATTAGTATAGTGAAATATGAAAGTAATTTGAGTGGTGGATATGTTAGTCTGTTATTTGGATTGAAAAGGATGGTGGAGGAATAGAAAGAGGGAAGGATTTTGATTTTTTTTTTGCAGCTCATAGCAGTAGGAGGAGGCTTGGTATGAGTGAAAGGGAGGTGGAGGGGGAAGAGTCAGCATAGTTTTAGAAAGGCTTGTTTGGGAGATCTGAATAGTAAAAGAGGTATGAGATGATGCAAGGAGGGGTAGAGTAGGGAAGAGTCTAGAAAGGGTTATTTTGGGGATCATAGTAGTGGTATGGGGTTTGGGATGAAGGAGAAAGTGGAGATAGAAGATATATTGATTGAAGTATAGGGTGAGAAACAGCGTAGTGCATTGTAAAGAGTAGTAGAGTGAGGTTTGAGATGAGTCAGAGAGTTGAGGTAGAGGATATATTGAGAGCGGTATAGGGTGAGAAATAGGGTAGTGCATTGGATATGCTGAATTAGAAGAAAAGGAATACATATATAGATACATAAGTACATTGAAGGTATATATATGCATACAGAAGGTAGTATATGTAGACTACAGATGCAGTTAATAAATTCCGGCTTTCAAGTGTTGTTGTACTTAATTTTTGTTTTTTGTAATTCAATAGTGAAGCAATTGTAGATAAATAGTTATGATAAAAGATGTACTTATTTATGCAGTCACTTATATACATGTTAAACACATAGAATAATGTAACTATCAGTAATATGTACATTTGTTAAGCAGAACTAATGAATATCTATATTTTTAAAAACATAACTATTATACATATTAATAGTGCAAATAAATGCTTATATACAGAGTAAGCCCAGGCGGAGTTGGCGGAGTGCCACTACGCGGAGTTCCACGGAGTTGGAAAAAACACTGTGGAACTCCGCTCCCTTCCAACCTCCCTAATTTAAAAGCAATAAAAAAAATCACTTACCTGCTGTGGTTCTCCTGGCTGCCCTCCTCCTCGCCGTGGTGTCTCTCTCTCCTCCTTCTTCCTCGCTGTCCTCGCAAACCCCTACGTTGTACGTCTTGCAAGAACTGCGCATGTGCGCATCCATTCCAAAGTCAGTACTTAATTTGTAAAAAAATGAAGTGCCAGAGCCCTCATGGAGGCTACTGCAGCCTACATCACCCATTGCCACTGCTAGCAATACAAATTACAGTACCAAACCAGCTACTAACCATCACACACTACAAGTGTGACAATGCAGACTATTCCAGGCCCCCAAAGCTATAAGGTTAGCATGGGCGGCAGGTATTAGTCATTGTTAACGTATATTGAATTAGTAAACAACTGTTGTTGTGCTTACTCTAAATCAGACAAGCATCCCACCATGTGGCAGACCGTCACAAGTGTGGGTGCTGCCAATTAAGTGACGGTGCCGAGCTCTGGAAAACACTGGCTCAAATTAAATCACTGTCCAAAGTCAACTCCTAACACCAATTAATCAAGTTTGGAACCTAAGAATATGTTTGTATAAAACATTTGCTTTCAAAAGCTTTTAGACACAGTTTTCAGAGGGGAACATTAAAACATTTTAATTTTTTAGACAATTTTCAAAATTTTGTACATTAAATATATGTGCTCTGTGCTAACAATTAACACGATTTACCTTATAAGGGACTGCATTCTACAAGACCGGTGTCAAAAAGTGGTTGTAAATCGGCCCCAATTTGGATCCAGGTTTCACTTTTGTGATGTGCCTAATGTACTATTAGGTTGCACTGCAAACTCTCAATTCGCTAGGAGTCACAGAATTGTGTGCCTAATAAATATTAATTAGGCAGGTCAATGTGTTCAATCCCCTGTGACTGTCCTGTGTTTGCATACCTGAATGCATTTTTTTTTTTTTTTAATCAGTCCATGTTCCTTAAAGGAACCAGTGTTGCTTTTTTAAAAGAAATGTTGTTTGGGAGCACACAGGGGAGCAGACAGTTGTTCACTGGACATCGACCTGATCCCCCCTTGAGGTTACCCAACATGATTCCCAAAGGAAAAACTGTTCAATGAAGGCAGCCTCCCCTTAGGGAATCGGTTACTAGCTCTATTGAGGAGTCAGTAACTGTTCAATGGTTTGTGACTACAATCTCAGTTTCAAACCATTGATGCATATGAGACCCAATGACAATTAGGATGGACACCCCTTTCAAGCCGCTTCATAATTGCAAGACAGAATTGGCAAGTAAATTAATTTTGCTTGTTGGAAATGCTTTTCAGTCTCGCAAATTGGATTAAATACTTACCTGAATGCCATTTTGGGTTGCAAACCCTGTGATCAAAGTGCATGCAACCCTAAAGTGGCTTGATACATCAGAACCTTAAAGTCTTAAAAATAAGTCCTAATGTGGGTATACAGTTTTCTTTGTGCTGGCCCTGGAAGCATGAGGAGGGACTTGAACGTGGGATGCTGTTATCTTTGTTCTGGGGGACAGGACTACCAGGCCAATACTACGGCTGTGCCTGGAAGTGGGAGCAGGCACTTGAAAAGTGCAACTCAGGGCCGCAACATGGGATGGATGTGGGATGTGTCTTTGGCACGTACCCGGTTGAAGACCGGGCCAAGAGAGGACCTGCCTGCTCATGTCCGTGCCCAGACGAGGCTGAGCTGGCACTATTCTCCTTCAGTGGCCTGTGACTCATCATAGGTAAGCAGAAAGCCTTGTCTATCTCTAAACGTATTCTGGAAAGTGGTGCCTGCAAGAACTTCTCAATCATGACTTACATGACATCAGGGGTAGGGCACTCACTGATGAGATTCACACAGTGGAGGAAGAACTGAGTGTGGGCAGATCTAATGATCCCATTTCAGAGACTTGGGCACCGCCTGACTGACGGTCTTAGTGGATGTGGTCAGGGCCTGGCAAATGGGTGCACTTGTCAGGTCGACATGACAGTCTAAGACTGCACGTGCAGACACTGCAGTGGCAGGTCTGAGCCACATTTACAGGGCTACTCGTGTGGGTGGCACAACCAGTGCTGTAGACCCACTAGTAGCATATGGTTTACAGGCCCTGGGCACACACAATGTACTTTTCTAGTTAAATATGGCAATCATTGATAATCAATCAAAATCACAATTTACACGGGGAGCACTTGCACCTTTACTCTGATCAGCAGTGGCAAAGTGCCCAAAGAATCTAAGCCAGCAAAAACGAAATCCAGTACACAGTCATAAATGCAGGCGGTAGAGGCAAAAAGTCAGGCGAAACCACGCCAAGGATGCCAAATCTAACACCCGTTCACAGAGGGCCACCAGGTCTGGGGTTGAAAGTAGGATAACGCAGGATGTGGGGACTGATATTGAGGGTTTGGGGTCTGTCTGCCCTATTGTGATATTGTAATTGGAGGAGTTCAGACACTGTTTAATTGATTGCTGTCCCAGGTATTCTGTAAAATGGAAGAGCTTGTTGAAACCTTGTTTGAGGCTCTTTTAGTCAGGCATTCTGCCATTGAACATAAGCTCATGAGCTCAGGTTCTTGCCCAACAAGTGTTCCACCCCTTGTCACTTCGCCATTGTTGCTGCCCCCCAAACCCCTAACTCCCGACTTAGTGAACAGGGGTTAATAAGGTGTGTGGGTGGTTATGAAGCTCCTGTTTCCCAGGCTTTGTCAGAGTGCTGGAAAAGTCCCAGCAAGAATGAAGGATTGTATGATGGGGCTTATGGATTATTCATCTCTCAAAATTGTGGAGAATCTCTTTCTAAGATGTCTACTTGCACTTCCCCGTTGTACACAGCCTTGTATTGCACATAAGATACATCAGTGGCATCATTGCTCTCCATTCACTATTGAAAGGGTTCTCTATTTGGATCTATCCAGATTTGGAATGTAATAGGTAATTTCTAAGAGATTGTTTATATCTTGTCGATGACGACTGGATACCTTGGCTAACATATGTGAGAAAGGGCTTTTTGGCTCTAGGGCACCCGGATCTGTTTACAGCCCCCATTCAAATATATAAATTGTGGTGCACCAAAATTAATTAATAAGAAAGTCTAACAGACAATCTAGTAAAAATTCAAAAAGTGACTGCCCGTGCGCATGCTATTCTTATAACAACTCTGTGCATTGAGCCTTATTTAATATTTGTTAGCAATAGTTTTTATTGTTACTTTGGATCAGATTAAGGCTTGGCCTGGTTTATCATCCATTGGCTGTTCCTTAAGGCTGGACCCTGGTCAAAGATCTTGATCTCTGCAGTTGTGATATGTTTTCAGACCAAGATACACTCCATTTTATCATGTTCTGTGAGATTTATTCTGATTTATGCTGTAAAGTTATCATACCCCTTTTTAGGGGATGAGTTTTACTGGTGTGGCCAGCTCTTACCTATTTGCAGATATTTAACCACTGAATGTATCTGTTTCCACATTGTCAGATTTTTTAAAGGGTGTGTTAAAGAAAAGATTAAGTATGGGAAATTAATTGTTTCTAGCTTGCTCTGCTTATGCTATGTTTGTCATGGTATTTAAGACTTCTTGAATCCGTAGTTTTGTATGATTGTTTTGTACCTACTGTACATATGTTTTTATTCTGTATACTGTTTTATGGAACTTGTTTTCAGAAACAAACATTATGAACGAATGAACTCCTAATGTGTACTGACATCGATTAGTGTTTGTCAAATTTGCAATGTTGGCTTGAGTGATTTTGTTAGTTTTCATTTAAAACTTTGCCAACTTCACAATCCCATAGTGCATGGGCCTCTACAAGAAAAAACACGAACCTGTACATCCTACTTTTTTTGCAGAAGGATTATAAAACAGAAAAAAGTGTTTGTAGAAAAATCTCCTGCCGAGTGTTGTCCATTTTGCGGAAACTGTAGCCCCAGGAATAGTTTTGCTAGAATGCAAAATAAATCATTTTAGCAAAACCTTGCCTGCAGAATTCTAATCTTGCACACAACTAATAGCAATAGCAAAACATTTTCCTAAACAGAGTATGCAGATCTTGTCTATAACTAAGGCTCCCGGTTTTCCGTTTAAACGGATTTTTACATATAAATACAGACGGAAAACATTTTGGTTTTTCTCTGTATTTATATATAAAAACGGGAAAATACTTATAAAACAAATGCTCCTCCTGCCTCTGTGCTCCTCTGTAAAATCCGAGTCAGAGGTGCACAGGGGCGGCCAAAAGAAACGGGAAACTGCTGACCCAAAACTGCTCCAGAGACGGGGGAACTGGGAGCACTGTGTCTGCAGAGACACTCCAGCACCTCTCACAGCGGTAGTTTTCGCAAGATAATTGCTGGAGCAGTGCAAGCAGCCGATGTCCATTAAGAGGTGTGAAAACACCCCAGGCCATCGGCTGCTGCACCAGCAACCTTTTGTTTCTTGTTGTGTGGGAGGGTGAAGGAGGTTGATGTGGCAGGGCAGGGGGGAGCGTGGCAGAAATGCCTCCAACAACCATTAGCATGAAGCCCGGCTGCATCTCTCCGTGACTATGCACGCTGTTGGGCAGTGAGGCTGAGTGAGAGGTGAGCAAGTCAGTTAGCATGACTTCATTTTTCTATTTAATGTTTATTTAAGTGCTACTTAAATAAAAATAAAAACAAGAAGAGAAATGACTTGCACCACCTGTGCTCTACATTTTCTCCATAGTGTCCATATCAAAGCACTATTCTGTACAGATGAAGATGCGAGATTCTTTCGATATTTTGGCGATTTACAATGCCTCGTGGGGTAGGTCGTCTTCTAGTGCACACTAAGAATGATCTGATATTCTAAGAGCAGACACTCTCTGAGATGGCTGTTTAAATGTGAGTAAAAGAGTTAGTAATGCATTGACATTTTGCAAGACAGCTGCACAAATGAGACCTAATCAAAATCACTAATTCACGCATCTTTTCTTAGAGGACAGGGAAGAAATTAGCTCCCAATATGTAAAGTGCACTTAGCATAGGCTCCAATTTAAAAAAACAGCTATAACAAACTAGTGCAAGTGTGCCTGTCAATTTAAATAAATGTGGAAAGATACTAGCTTTAGCGTTTTTTTTTCTTGCGTCAAAAATAAATGTGGATAAATACAGATAAAACGACCCAAAAATAAATATGGATAAATACAGACGGAAATGTGAAAAAAAAAAATAACATAAAACCGGGAGCCCTATCTATAACTTATATGTTAAAACTTAGAATTATACACAGCTCTCAGTTGAATGACTGCCTTCCAGAAAATCTTGAATTCCTATTTGCAGACAAAGCCCCACAAATGTCTTGTTTGTACTTAACCTTACTGATCTCCAACCATTCTATAAATTAACATTTTAGTTCCAATTGCAAACACAATATTTTTCTGGGGAGGAAAGGACTGTCAAGGAAAGGAATTTTGTCGGATCCTGTTTTATCATTCAGCAAACACAACACCACAGTATACACACCATTCTTCTCCAGGACTGAGAATCATTACTGCAAATTGAGGACCCACTACACACTCCAAAAGTAGAAATGCCAATTCATCTCCTGCAGAACTCTAAAAATCAATTTGGAAGCCATAACCCATGGGAAGGTAAAAGTCATATGCTGAGTTAGTCAAAATTCATCATAATCCGAATTATTATCTGATGTTTACACAAGTCTGCTGCTCAACAACTTTTAATCCCCAAGCTTGCAATTTAAAGTCTTGGTGGATCATGCCCCCCTCTACATGGCGGAAGAATCAAATAGCCCCCTACATTCTTCCCCTAATAGTTTCAAATTGAGTTTATTACCAATTCATAATTGTACGTAAGGTATGCTCAGACTTTCTACAATAAGCCTATGTGCTAAATTTTAACCATGATATTAATCCAACTCTCAAATATTTCTGTAAAGGATTTGTAACTTGACCTAATATTAAAATTGCGTGTACAAAACTTGTAGAGTTGTCTTTGATCAATTTCATGAAATTGTTTTTAAAACATTGACAAATTCACAGAGCTTCGGTGTTTAAAAAAGTGGATGAATACGCCCTTAAAAGCGACTTTCGCATGACAAAAATGGAGAAATGCTACTTTTTGCGCAAGAAAATTCAAAAAAGTTGGGTTGTGCAGAAACAATAATATAAAATGTTTTTTCTGGAAATTTAACCTGCGGGCAAGGTTTTTAGAAAGAGGCAATCTTTGCAACATTGTCATGTTGAGAAGTTTGGCAATGTGGCAAAAGATTTATTGCAAAATTAAAATGTTGCACACCACTATATAATATTATCCTTTTCTAGCAACAAAGTGTTGAACAGGTACATAGCTTCAGAGGGGTTTATGGGGTGAAACGCCCCCTAATAATTACATAGTCTATCTTCCTGGCATTTTCAGTCAGATCGGCTGTCTGCAGCAACAGTGACATTAAGTCACTATTGCTACAGACTGGGTAAAGGTGGGTGAGCCAACATATCAACAGGGAGAGTCGAGACAGAACTGAATCAAAGGTCAGGCTTGGCTCTAAAAGCCCGTGTACTGGTATAGCCATGAAAATATTTGGCATCTAAATCACACAGCATCATGTAAAAAATAGGAATACGTTGCTTTAAAAAAAAAATCCTTTTTTTAACATGCGGATGTGTTTCACCTTAGTACTTCAGATTATATCAATGCATTGGGAGGCATTTATCAGACTTGATAGTTTTAAAACATAAACTTAAAAATATTCATGCCTCCCCTGCACTGACGACAATGCCACTACTGAAATCAGAGACAAGTCGGTTGTCATATGGAACCCATATGGGGCATACATTATTGTAGATGGAGCAACATGATAGTCTTTTAAACTTTTGCGTACAGTGTACTTTCTGAACTCACACATTTGAAGGTGCTCTCATTTGTGATAATGAAGAAAAAGGAGGCTTAGTAACATGAAATATTTGCCTAGGATCACACAGTTTGTTCAGTCAGGGAAGTCATATGCAATTCAGCCGCGTGGTGGGCATCTTTTTCTAGAGTTTATTTTACACTGCTTTGTCATTGATTCTTGGTGCATGAGGTTAGAATGTGGAACAGGCAGACGTCACGTGAAAGCTCAGTTCCTTTTGGGCTCGAGGGTCCAAGAGGACCCTGAGATGAGTCAAAGCCAGGCATCTGATCTGAGATTTCAATAGCTTTCCCACCTCTAAGACTGGGCCCGAGATTACGGAGTGACCTATGACGATGTGTGTGATGAAAAGACAGGGTCGAGAGCATGGATTTCATTGAGCTGCTGCTCGTCACTCACTCCTCATCAGTATGCCACCTGCACAGCTTTAAGTGTGTCGGGTCCTACCAGGTCTCGGATGTAGCAGTTTACATGCTTCGTAATTGGTCCCTATTGGGTCCTAAATTAATTTCCTTTGCAGGATAAAACTATTCTTGAATTCCCAACAACAACTGTGAAAAGCCTTGCGATAATCCATATTAGCTATTCAGTCCCTGTTTACATTACATTTTAATTTCAGTTTGCATTCCATAAGAGTGTTTGGTGTTTCCCACATGTTGTGTTTCTGTCGTTTTTTCATGCAACAAATGACTCTTTCATATCAACAGAGTAGTTTCTAGGTGTCTGGGTAAGTTCTGGGTGAATGTTCATGACGGGACACGAGTAAGAGCTCTGGAGATGAGAGTCTGAAGGCAGTGTGAATTTCTCACAGTGCCTGTCAGTGTGGCAACATAGTCCAGACTGCCCCTACACTGGCTAAAAACAAACGCGCCTAATCCTGTCCATTACCTCTCTCCAGTTGCGCCGGCTCACTCTATCCTTTTGAGCTGGGTACATCTCTTTGCTTGTTAGGAAATCTCAGCCTCACACCCTCTAACATATTGACTAAGCTATACCTCTGGTGTTGAGCCTCAACTTCATAACATATGTTTTAAAACTTAGGGGGCGATTACGATACATAAGTGTAGAGGAAAGGATGGGATGATGGCTGTACCAACACTGGAACAATGGGAACAGAGGTATTACTTAAGGGAACATAAGAAAGGTTATGGGGCATATTTATTAATATGTAATGCAGCGCATCACAGCAAGCCACCTTGATGCGCTGCCTGACAGGGAAAGGCACGAATACGCCAAATTTAACATAACAGAGCAGTGCAAAAGTTACGCAACCCTTTAATAAATATGGCCATAAGTGTATGTGTAACAGGCATTCTTCGTTATACCCAGCCATTCACCCCAATGCAAAGAGAAATCACCTGGAGCACAGTGCAGTCCAGTTTTAGACTTCGAATGGCAGCTGGTCTATCAGATACAGTTCAATGAATCAATCAGTCAGTGGATTTATATAGCACGGCTAATGACCTGAGAGGGTATCCAGGTGCTTCAGGGTCATGATGGTTCAGGTGACTCAAGCAAACAGACACGTCTTAAGCACTCTCCAGAATGCCAGTAGAGAGGCGTAGGTCCGTAGTTGCAGAGGAAGGTCTTTACAGGGTTTTGCTGTGAGGTAGGAGAAGGAGTGTCTTCTGCTATTGCTTTGGTGGATGTGAGAGGTGTGTGTGAGTGAGAGGAAAGCAGAGCATAGTTGTCTGGTAGGATGGTAGAATTTCAGGCAGTTTGATATAGGCTGGTCGTTCATTGTGCAGTGCTATGTAGACATGGATCATCAGCGTGAAGTGGCATCTCTTCTGTATAGGAAGCCAGAGGAGTTTTTGAGGTGGAGGGTGGTGTGGGTCCATCTGGGGAGATCGAGGATGAGTCTGTCGGTGAAGTTCTGTATGGTCTGGATTTTCTGCAGAATGTGTGTGGTGATCCCAGCGTAGAGTGCATTGCGGTAGTCTAATCGGCTGGTGAAGAGGGCCTGAGTCACAGTACGCCTGGTGTTCAGGGGAGACATTTGAAGACTTTTCATAACATGCAAAGTGTGAGAACATAGGCAAAGGAGACTGCGTTGATCTGGGACTTCATGGTCAATTTGCTGTCCAGGATTATGCTGAGGTTTCTGATGTGGTCGGTCAGTTTGGGTGATGGTCCTAGTTCCGAGGGTCACCAGGAGTTCTTCCATGGGTGGGTGTTGTTGCCGAAGATCAGCACTTTCGTTTTGTCAGCAAGCTTCAGGCAGTTGTCCTTCATCCAACTGGCGACACTCTTCATGAACCTGTGGAAGTTGGTTATTGAGTTGGCATGATCGTCTGAGAGTAAGAGGATGAACTGCATTGGATATGATGTTTAGTCCATGGAATCTGACAATGTTGGCCAAAAGGGTCATGTAGGTATTAAAGAGGGTGGGGCTGAAGGAGGATCCTTGAGGTACACTGCAGATGATTTCCTTGGGTTCTGAGGAGAATGGAGGTAGGCAGACCTTCTACGTTCTTCTGGTTAGAAAGGAAATGAGCCATTTGAGGGCGCTACCTTGGTTAACGATGTGATGCAGCCTTCTGATCAGGGTGTGATGAGATACAGTTTTGAAGGCTGCTGAGAGGTCGACGACAATCAGAGCCGCTGTTTATCCTCAGACGAGGAGGGCTCTGATGTCATTGGTGACCACGATCAAGGCAGTCTCGGTGCTATGATTGGCAGGAAATCCAGATTGGGAGGTGTCTAGGAGAAGGTTTTGCTCCAGATATTTAATGAGTTGTCGGTTGATGGCTTTTTTCAGGACTTTGGCAGAGAAGATGCGAAGGGAAATGGGGTGGAATTTCTTGAGTTTGCTTGGGTCAGCAGGTGGTTTCTTGAGGAGTCGTTTGACTTCTGCATATTGCCACTCTTTGGGAAAGGTGGCCGTGGCGAGTGAAGAGTTGAAGAGTATGGTGAGCTCGCTGCTGATCCAGAGGCTTCTGAGGTTGAAAATGTGGTGCGGACAGGGGTCCGTGCGGGCTCCAAAGTGAATGGAGTTCATGATGGTGTCCTGCGGGATGAGCTGATCCCATGCGGTCAGTCGGTGGTCCATGTTGGTTTTGGTGAGTGCGTGAAGGTGAAAGAAGTTTGAGGGCTTGGGCTCGAAGTTCTTATAGATGGTGGTGATCTTGTTTTGGAAAAAGTCAGCGAGTCTGACACATGGTTCTTGGGAGAGGTTGATGCTGTTTTCTGTGGCTGCGTGGTTGGGGAACTCTCAGATGATGTTTAAGAGCTCTTTGCTGTGGTTGGAGCTGGACTCGATGCAGTCGGCTAAGGTTTTCCTCTGTGTCTCTCTCGGTAGTCGCTGGTATAGGTTGAGGGAGGTCTTGAAGGTGGTTCCATCTGAGGTGCCCTTGCTTGTGCATCATCTTCTTTTCAGTTGCTTGCAGTGTTGTTTTGCTGTCCTCAGGTTCTTGGTGTACCATCTTGCCTGCTTGGTGGATCTTCTGTGTTTGCTGGTCTTGATGGGAGCGATGATGACGTCGCAGTTGGTGATCCAGGAGGTGATGTTTTTGACCGCTTGGTCCAGGTTTGATGCAGTGTTGGGGCATGATGTGTTGAGGACATCGCCCCATTGGTCCTCTGATACTTTGCTCCAACTGTGGTGGGGGCACTGGGTGGCTCAACAGTGGAGGTGTGGGGACTGGAAATGTTGAAGTGTATAATGGAGTGGTTGGTCCAGGTGAGTCTGATGATGTGACTGCACTTGACCCTGTTGCCGGAGGTGAAGATGGGGTCCTGCGTGTGCTGCGATGTGGTTGGGGTTGGTGATGAGTTGGGTGAGTCTGATGTTATTCATGCTGTTGAGGAGGCTGGTGTTGCTAGTGTCGGGGAGGTCATCAAGGTGGAAATTCAGATCTCCAAGGAAGATGTAGTCTTTGGAATTTATGGCGAGAGGAACGATGGAGTCAGGGATGGCGGTGCAGAAGCTGGGGTGTGGTTCAGGTGGTCTGTAGGTGAGGGTGCCACTGATGGTGGTTTTTCCGTCTGTTTGGAATTTAAAGTTGAGCTGTTTCATGATCTGAATGGTGCTTTCTGTCTCTGTGGTGAAGTGAATGTTTTCTTTGTAGATGATGGTGATCCCTCCTCCGGGTTTGTTGGTGTAGTCTTGGTGTGTGATCTTGTATTTGTCGGGTGTTGCTGTGGCGATGTCGGTAGCAGATATGAGGGTGACCCAGGTCTCGGTGAGGAAGACTATGTCGGGATGAGGGTGGGGATGAGGTCACAGATCTTGGTGGTGTATTTGCAAAGCAAGTTTGTGTTGAAGAGGAGGCAGGCAAGTTGATGTGAAGTAGGTGAATTGTGATTGTTGGTTGGTGTGGTGGTGGATGGCGTGTTGATTGGCGATCTGATGGTGCAAGAGAAGGAGCAATGGATGCAGGAGAACAGACTTACAGTGGATCGTGGGGAGGTGCGGCAGCAATGGTTGTTGTGGTGTCCACGGTCCAGGGTTTGGAGTTTGGCAGCGGTGTAGCTGTGGGGTGTAGGAGAACCAGGGTTCCTGCCAATGAGCACAGTCCATGTGTGGACGGGTGCAGGCAGGCTTGCGTTTGGTGAGCAAGCGGCGCGGCCGTGCTTCGGCAACCATTAAGTAGGTCCTGGGAGGAGAGAAGGGTGCTGGATGTCAGTGGGCGGGGCCAGCGGAAGGCAGGAAACAGGTGGCAGCAAAACAAATGGGAGAAAAAGGATGGCAAAATGAGTCACATGCAATACGGAAGAAAAAGGTGCAAAAAGGCAAGGCAGAAAAGGAGGGAAAGGAGGCGCAGGCAATAAGGATGAGAAGGTCAAACAAAGGCAAAATGAAAAAGGAAGAACGGGCACAGGCAGTAAGGAAGGCACAAATGGCAAAGGAAAACAGCCCAAAGGCAGAATCTGGATGATGGAACAACGAGGCACAAAGCCGATGAGAATCCTGCTGTTCTCGGCCAACAATGAGAGTGAGAGCTGGGCCTGGGACTGTTGCAGGGATTCTGCACATACACAGAACTATGTGCAGGAATACGGGACCTCATTGTATAGGGGCTAAGCCTTCCTACCGCCTCAGTACCCACAATCCCATGACCGACTAGCTATAGTGTCTCACTCGCTCTCCTATACAATCACGAAGAAGCAAATGATTAGACACCCCAGAACACAACACTCCCGACTCTCTCAGGAATCGCGGTAACAAGACATACCCTTTCGCTCACTTACTCGTACTTGTCCACAATAAGAATTGACAGATCACTGATATAGTTTAAAATGTTTATTTTAACTATCGTGCTCTATAACGCAGTATACGAGCCACTACCAGCAGCAAAACGCATAAACATAAAACAGTTAGGGGCATATTATCAAGGACATGCGATAATTATCGCAAATCGCGCTTAGCGCGATTTTCATTATCGCCGTCTATCGCTGGAGTACATCGCCGTGTTAGCGGCGTATTAGCAACGCTTTGCACAATGGCGATGTACACTCCAGCGATAGACGGCGATAATCGGCATTTGCTTGAGAAAAGCAGCGATAATGTTAGTGCGCTATTGAAAACCTTGCTGATAGGGGAGTGTGGACTTAACATGTCAATCCACCTCCCATTGTGAATATAGCTTAGTCAAGTTTGAAGCAGGTGTTAAATTCCGGCGATAACCGCGGTTAGCGCAGCTTTTTTTATCGCTTGACCCGCATTGATAATAGGGCGATGTTGTGTTGGTGACGGATTCCATGAGGATTAGGTGAGGAACGCCTACTTTGCATGTCATTAGCGATAAATATCGCTGACAACCAAAGTAATAAGAAAAAGGCAGCTAACTCAAGGAAACTCGCGCTAAAGCTTGTAGCGAGTCCTTGTAAATAGTGAGTTAAAAAAATCGCCGCTTTTTCGGCGCTATGTGCCGAAAAAGCGGCGATATGTCTCTTGATAATATGCCCCTTAGCATTGTAGCAAGTCCATATATTATGAAGGGAGATGTCATTGTATAAAGGCAGTGGATGAAGGACTATAAGGCCTAACCACCCTCCCCTTGGTAAGAAGAAGTATTATTATATTATAGATGATCTCTGGGCTTTGTCAACAGACCCCATACCTTAGTGCCTAGATGGTATATCTACATCATAGGAACCGCATGGCTCTTCTCCCTGGAAAGGTCCCTCTCCAAGTGTGTGTTAAACAAACATGCCTCCCCATAATATCAAAGCACGAGTTTTCCAGCAGCCCCAGCTGTGTTAGCATTTTTTGTCTAGTTGCTAGGGACTGACCAGAACAGAATAACAAGGGGCATTGTTTATCCACCTTGTTCGCAGTGTTCAGACTAAACTCCAGGAACTGACCAAGAACGCACAAAGCAGACGGTTCTCATGTGAAAGGCATAAACGGAGTTCTACAAAATAAAGTCATGCAGTAACGTGTGCAAAAGCAGAATCATGGCAGCAGAGCTCATGCTAACTTAGTGATGTCGACAATGACCCTATCAGCCATATGACAGGACCGGTTCAGACACAAAACTCACTGAAAATACTGTTTTCCCTCTGATAGAGAAGGAATGTTTCCAAAATATAGTACAAAACATATTTTCCTTTTAACAGGTTTAGGAAACAAAAAGAAGTACAAAATGGAGGCTCCTTTCTGCAGGACTATGAGATTAAACATGATACTTAAAAGTGACACTTTTCAGTGGGAATCTAACCTTTCACAAAATAAAAAGTCTAAGTACGTAAACTCAAAAAATGACAGGCTGTTCAAGAACGAAGTGTTCTTAATAATAATATTAATGTGATTTCTAAAGTGCATATCTACCATATTTTGTGGTGTCCCAGAGATGTACAAAGTAGTGCACTGAGCAGCTATCTGACATCTGCTTCTAAGGTTCTTTTTTCTCCTTAGATAGAGGGGTAGCCATTTTGCACCTGCGTTTAAATTTCCCGTAATGCTGGGACTTATGGTTTCCAATGTCTCCCCATAGCTTTCTTTCCCCTCCGCCTCTGCCCCTGGCTTAGTTGTTGAGGTGATGAAGGCTGTTGTCAGCCTCTTCACGCCATGGTATGTGTACTCAATTGAGAGTGGTGGCCACTGAGGACTGCTTGCACCAAAGGAAGCCACAAGAGGGTTAAAGACTGTTATTTAGGGATCATCACCATTAACAGTCTTAGTTGTGCCGAGTATTCTGAGTTTCTCGACTTCCATGTAAAGCACATGACTCTTGCAGAGAAATGGGAAAAAATTTGTAATCTTTTGCTTCTGGAATAATTTTACTACTTCCCTGCTAGTTTGAACTACTTGCTGCTTTGGGGATAGGCTTTCTAACTGCAGCCAAACCGCTGGTTTGTTTGGAAAAGTTAAGCAAAGCAGAGCGAAATACTGCTTTGCCTTACCCCTTTCGTCAAGGGGGCATTACATGGGTACATAGGCGTTCTCATACTAACACCCATGTTTTTGACTCTAAACCCTATCTACTAACATTAGTAGACAGGGTTTAGCGCCAATATTAATGCCATTGAAATGCAGATGTTAAAAGGAGAAATGTTTTTATTTCTCCTTGCTTTTCTGACTTTGCATGTGTGCTGCACTGTGCACAGTGGCGTAGCTAGCCATTCTGCCACCCGTGGCGGTCCCTGAGTGAGCGGGGGGTGTGTGTTGGTGATTCCCACGACAGCCGCAGGTAAGAGGCTGTCACCCCCAAAACACATGCCGCCCAGGGCAGACCAATCCTCCTTATCCCCCAGCACCCCCTTGCTTCGCCACTGACTGTGCCGCACACATATAAAGTAAGAAAATGTTTTAAATGTGTCTAGCCATAGTATTTTGTACAGGAAGGATACCCTTCCTGTACAAAACCTATGGTAGACTCAGGTATGCACCCTAGCAATATGGCGCTAAGGTGTTTGCTTGGCGCATGGCAGCTTAAATCAGCACTGATGCTATGGAGAGGGGAGGAAAGTGCCATATCTCTGTAGACATGGCGCTCTCCTGCTCCCTTCTTGTGAGGCAATGCAGCGCAGCATTTTTGGCTGCTGCGCTGTGTCCTGTGATTCTTTTGATAATCTGGGATGTCGTGCCTGCTCCGGGGCTGTGAGAAGACCCCTAATATTTTTGCCTGCTCCCAAGAAGCTGATTTATGCTATATTCTTTGATGCACCAACGCTGTCAACAAGGGGCCCAACACCGACTATTCTACATTGTGCTTTTATTTAATTATGCCTCCCTGTGAGTCAGGGCACACTCATGGATGTGCATTCTACATTAATACTTTTTTCAGCATACTAAAGAATCACAATTGTAGGCTCTTTGCTTTTTCCATAAACCTGTCCCATCTCATATCCCATTTTGAATGACCAGTACCATCAGATGATAGACAGCAAGCAGAGTAATGGCACATATATTTACCTTTATTTCCTTTGCTATTTGAAATTCGGGGACGTATAAAACACTTCCTGGAAGCACTGTCCATTTTCCCCGTAACTGCAGGGATCTCCAGTAGATTAACTACTCTAAAAGATGGGAGGTAACAATATCGCCATGGTCAGCAGATCCAGTGTTAGCAACAGGAAATCTATACTTTCCGATTTATAATTTCCTCGAGGATACAGCAGTAGACAATATTCTGGTTACGATACTATTGTAGTCGATACTGGGACACAGAGGGGGATATGTACAACTTAAGTGGCGGAGTGAGGCGTTAGCCGTCATGTCTTAACGCCTCACTCCGCCACTTCAGAAACACAAGGCTGCACCATATTTACGAGAATATGGTGCAGCCTTGCGTTTCCCCCTGCGCCTTGGCGCTACACTTAGCAGTGTAGCGCCAACGCAGGCCCCCTTGCACCATAGTGCAAGGGTGTCTGCGTGCAGGGAAAAGATTGTTTATGTACAGAAAGGTCCACCTTCCTGTACATAAACAATCTTTAAATGACATTTCGTCACTTCTATGTGTGGTGCTTAATTCAGCACACATGGAAGTCACAAAATGGCATTTTTTTAAAAAGATTGTTTATGTGCAGGAAGGGGGACCTTCCTGTACATAAACAATCCAAGGCTTTTTGCTTTTCCCATGTGTGCTGCACAAGGCAGCATACATGAAAAAAGCAAAAACAAGGAGAAATACAGCATTTCTTCTCGTTTCACCAACTTAAGACCAGGTTTTACCTGGTCTTTATTTTGGCACTGCCTCCTATTTATGCTGCCCTTGTAAATAAGGGGCAGCGTCAAAATCAATGGGTGTTACGGTGGAACGCCCACTGAAACACTCTCTGCCCACCCCTTTCACGCTAAGCATTGCGAGAAAGGGTGCCTTATTTACAAGGCAGCGTTAAGCCACGTTAAGTGGCTTAACGCTGCCTTGTAAGTAAGGCAAAGCCCTATCGCCATCACAACGTCATTGAAAGTGATGTTGTGATGTCGATAGGAGATTGTACATATGCCCCAGAATCCTGTTGACAACTTTGTTCCTGCACCAGTAACAAGAGAGAGTGTTTCCTATTGAGACAAAAAAAACAGCAAAAATAATCCTGGCTTTACAGCTTACCATAATTTATACCACATAGCTATGAATACATCAATTTAAAATAAAAATGCATTATTTCAACAGCATTTCATTCCAAAAAGCAGTGTTCTGTTTACTTTGCATTGCTAGGCTTTCCTCAGTGGAACTCAGGGCGAAGAGAACTATTTGCTGTCTTTGCTCATATGGCACGAAGAGCTGCTTGCAAAGATGTATGTGGCATTGCATCCTCAGTGGGACTAGGCGAAATGTTCTAAATGAGAATATTTGCTCTCCCCTGTGACTGTTGAATTATTTGTGGGCGATTTCTGTCAGCCTTTTGGATCAATAATTCTGTCAGGCCAGAGGTTCCTGGTGATCCCTTCTCCTTTTCAAATAATTAAGTGGTTACCCCAGGGGCCCTGTGACAAAGTCATTTAGGCCAGCCGAAACTAGGCCGCTTCTGCCTGAGCATAATGTCAATTTAGGCGGAGAATAGAGAGAATTTAAATCTTCAGTAATACCCATGTAAGAGTAGGAGGATAATGGAATTCAATCTCCAGGGGGAATTTCAAGATTATATTAATGTTCAACATCTTGGTGTTTTGAAGGAAGATTTATATCTCCTGGCTGCTGGAATTATATTAGAATAACGCCTAAATCATCTCGACTGAACACCATATTTATGCCAATTGGAGCTGCTGGAAACTGCAGAAAGTGCCAGAGACTTTTGTTCTTTGTCGAAAAGTGTTTCGCTGCAAGTCACTCTTCCACTCCTGCTGCCTGCCAAGTTACTGGATACAACAAATCGCGCAGAGAGACAGATTCCATAATTGATCTATATGTAGGCTGGCGTATACTTGGACTACGTCCCAATGTAGTGTTGTACTGCTAGAGGAAATTTGACACATTGGCTCCCCTTACACTAGTAGGAAATATTTTTCATTTAGGATCAAGGCTTTTGGACGTATTTACAAGGAAATGGCAGAGCGCAGTGTTGCGAAATTCGCTGCGCTCCGCCATTTCCAAAGGGCAGGGATTTTGCCGTATTTATATCAGTACAGCGCACCCCTGTGTTTTCCCTAGTGCTAGTGCTAAAAATAGCTGCCAAGCGCCAACACAGACACCCTTGCACCATAATGCAAGGGGGCCTGCATTGCAGGAAATGATTGTTTATGTGCAGGAAGGTGTGCCTTCCTGCACATAAACAATCATAATGGCAATGTATTACTTCTATGAGTGCTGCATTCAGAAGCGCACATAGAAGTAGCAAATCGTCACTATTTAATGATTGTTTATGTGCAGTAAGAGACACCTTCCTGCACATAAACAATCATTAATGGCCTCTTGCTCTTTCTATGTGTGCTTTCTGCAGCACACATAGATAAAGCAAAAACAAGGAGAAATAAAATGATTTCTCCTCATGTCGCTGTTCTAACGCCTGCTATTGCATGGCGTTAGTTTTTGGTGCTGCCTCGGATTTACAGATTCTTGTAAATCTGTGGTAGTGCCAAAAAAGGCAATGTGTGTTGCTGTGGAATGCCCACAGCAACCCTCATTGCACACCCCTTTCTTGCCGATGCCTGTGTGAAAGGGTTCCATATTTACAAAGAAGCGTTAAGCCACAAAAAGTTGCTTAACACCACTTTGTAAACATGGTACAGGGCATTGTGCCACCAGAACGTCGGTAAAAGTGACGTTCCGGAGGCGCAATCCCCTTGTAAATATGCCCCTTTGTTTTGTGACCTTAGGTTAAGGCCCTTAATATGAGTGGCTTGGTAATTTAGATGGGGCTGTTAACCCGAGTTATCAGCTCCATCAGGATTATAAATCACGAGGAACCACATAAGTGTAAAGTTTTCCACTTGGTAATTTTGACTGCTGAAAGTAGACAAAATGTCCAGGCAAAGTACCAGAAAAATGGGGAATAACTGCTGGGCTGTATTTCTGGTTCTTCAAGCATGTAGCTGTTTTTCAGCAGAGTCTAAAGGACCAATTTGAGCAGTATTCCCCCATTAGAATTACTGATGCTTGGTTATCTGTAACTCTAGAGGTGGGAGGGAATGCTAGCCATTTACTTGTCAAGTTGCAATGATCGCTTCACACGTGCACTATCTGTGTTTATTGTTTGATTCGATTTTTTAATACCTGTTAAAAAGGAATGCCCTTCCTCTACTCAGAGTTGTAGTGGCCAAACTAAATGACAAAAAAACAAGTAATCTAGGGGGATGTGGGTTTATTTCAACTTTGAATTAGCTGGAGGATTGTCTGACCATCTAATCATTAAAGAGGCCTTCAGGAAAGAGCACACATCTGTCTAGGAGAACACATATAGTTCCCTATTGTGTTGAAATACTGTTTCTTGATTCAGCGGCAGACCATGAAGAAAGAGTCAGATCTTTTGCTTGGCTCCATCTGTTGGTGAAAGAAGAAACAGCCCCCAGTGTACACTGCCTCTACTGTATATGGCATGAGAAAATATGATTCTTGCAGAGTTTTCTACCTTTGCTGAACTCCGTGACCCGAAGAAAGCATATGACTTTGTGTGAAAGCTCAGTAAATCCCTGTTTTAGCTAATCCCAGTCGTTCTATCTGCTCTGGATCCAAGAATTATGTGAGAATATGTACCTCGATCTTCATTGATGTAGCAGCTTTATTTTTCATAGCCTCTAAATGGTCCTGGCCCCTTGATTTACGTCCGTAAATAAATTGTTGTCCAGAGATTTTCATTTTTGAATTGTGTTTTTGTATCATTAGAGAAGAAATTTAGCTTGGGTAGACATTGCTAATCCGGGCCGAATTTTTCTGGATGACATTTTTAAAAATGGCCGATGTGTTGCAGTGATGATACAATATTTCAGGAACCATGAGACCTATATACTTCATTTTGGTGTCAAAATATAGGTTTTGAGGGTAAAGTAGTCTTATAGAGACAAAATAACTCATCAGAGCAACCCTTCCACCATTTTCCAAAATGGCGGCTCTACACTGAAGTGTTTTAGCTATCATTTTGGTAATTTATTTTAATATTGATTTTTTCCAGGTTTTCCATTGATTCAAATTCGTAAACATGAGCAAAGCATGTGGTAGCAGAGAATCTTTATCTCCTGACAGAGTGTTGCTAACTACAAAATCCTGACTCCTTCAACATAGAAAAATATGTCATATGACAAACTAATCGGAAAGAAAAGTTAACATCAAATGCGGCTGGATAGAAGAGAGACCGAGATGCTGCAGAAATACGGCAAGACGAAGTTCACAAAAGATTGAAACTGATGGGTGCAGAGGATCAAATATTTTATCATTATAACAAGTGCTACAAGTCATATACAATGGAAAAAAATCTGTAAAAAAAAATCAGAAACTAGTGAATCACAACAAGAATCAGAGAATGTGAGTCTCAAAAGGCAAACATGTTTTTATCTGCAGCTAGTTTCTTCCAAGATTAAGTTTTCAGCTGAGTAGATGATTTAAATAGCGAGGTGAATGTATTTGCAGTTGATTTGTTTGCCTACCTGAACTGCATGCGTACATACTTTCAAAAATATGAATTTACAATTAGTTTCCCAGCAGCAACGTAACTGCCAGCCTTCAGTTAAGTTTTAACTCTTTGAAGAAGCAAGTGAAGTTATAAAGCCACTTGAGTGCTGGCTATGGGTTCACACTCAGTGACATCACAGAAATAATGGTCAACATTGATGAAACTGTATTAGTCCATAATAATGAACTTGGGAATTTTAAGGTGAGAATGTACAATGACAACATTTGTTTTGTCAGTCTAACAAAAGAATGAGCCACTTATGGTGTTCTCAGCTGAGTTGACTCCTGAAGTTCTTGCTGCCAAAATTAGATCACAGGATGCAGTAAAATCAGCAGGAACCATTTTAGGAAACGTCATGACAGATTTAGATGTTGAACTTAGTGACCAATTTTGTGATGCCCCAGAGCTTCGCAAATCATGGGAGTCAACAAGAAAGGCTGATGTTGTCTTAACATTTTTTACCTCTTAGTTTAATATCAGCAAAGCAAAACTGTTACAAACTAAGTCCCTGAGTTCAAAACAGAAGCCGACAAAATTGATGATAGTTTAGCAAAAGCAATAGCAACCCTAATGTCCACGTGAAAATGGGTATCAAGTGGAACTTGGAACAAGTATTCACATGGAACTCATTTAAAACAAAATACAATGACACAGAATTTTCTGTATAAAATTAATCTATACCAACATTTACATTTCTATTTTTTGACAGACAAAATTCTGTCTTGACTTAATCTATGTACACATTAATTCAAAAGAAACAGCCAGTATTGTATAGTTCAATTAGATTTAGCTGAACCAAATTTTATTTTATAAGCAAGACAATGCACACTCTTAACATTTGCAAATATGTTAGTGATAAAGGATTTTTTGAAAAAAAAGAAGAAAAGAAGAACCCCAAGTGAGAGAAACCAAAACCAAAAAAGGAAACACTGTGGTCAATTTTGAGGGTATATGGTATATTGGTCATTGTATCAGAAAGACAGCCAAATCTGTTTGATATAATGAAAAGCAAGAGGGGAATTCTCAGTGTGTCATTTACACATAGGTCAGGTCTGTCTTGTTTGTTTGTCAATGGCGTTTCAACCCTTTTTCTAGATACTGGGGTCTCATCAGGACTATGATAAACCTGGGGATGGTTGAGTATCAAGGTAGTCTCATCTAATCATTTGATGACCACTGAGATGTGCAGCAACCGGGGTTATTAGCAGGACCAACATATGGTGTTCACTGGTGTATTTAACTTGCAGAGAGAGTTACTATAAACTAGTGGCATCAATGGCCAAGTCAAGGAGGCATGGTTGTCACATGTATAGTTCTAACAGACCATTGGTGGCAAAACTGCTCCCGCTCTCTGGGAGCCGAGTTTTCATCTGTTTCCCTGCACACTGTCAAGCGGGCAGGAAAATAGATGACAGAATTGCTCACACATGCAGAAAACAGCATTTTTGGGTGCTCCCTACATTTGGGAGCAATGCCAGCTCTTCCTGGAGGTGGGGAGCTGGCAGGGACCTCAGGGGCATTGAGGCTCCCCTCACAACCCCGAACAGTGGGCTCCAGTGGGTGGGCTTCAGGGCACCCACGGACAAGAGGCTGGGCCTCAGGGGATGGGGTCCCCGGCGCAGAAATTGGTCCAGGAAAGCAGGCCATTCTGCCTCCTCCTTCAATACAATATTGCGGGCTGTTCTGGCACTTATGTTCATTTCACAGAAATTAAACCTCAACGGGAAGCACTTACAGATTTAAACATGGTGGGTGCCCCACTTGAAGCTCCACTTGTGTAAAGGTCAAATGATGCTGACCTCCTGGGCTTGACAAAGGCAAAGCAAATGTGTTTTCCTAGCAAATCTATATTGAAAAATGATCTGAAATGCTTTGTGTTGGTGAATGCATTGTTGATCTACTGGAGCGCAACCTGTATGTGACTGTGATGAGTGGGTTCTTTCTTGTCCTGTCCTGGCGACATCAGAGTCCATGGTTCTCTCTTTAAATGACTACGAGTATCGAAATGTGCAAATCACTTGGAAGCTTCACCCGTTTGGCCCCACCCGCTTAGTAGTATGCAAAGGTCTTCCTGCCTGATTCAGCCCCCCAGCGAGTTTCCCATCGATTTTGGTCAGGAGCTCTTGATGCCAAGGAATATGAGGACATCTCCACCAAACAAAGAAGCACTTACTTTAATAGTTAAGAAGAAGGGCCCTTATTTGGTGGAGATTTACCTGTTTGTACTCTTGTTGTCTTCTCTATAGGAAGATTCATGCTATCACAAATTTCTGGATAAAGACGCTCAAGGAACATTCACATTGCCAAAACGAACACAAGGTCACTGGTGAAATTTCCTCGTGCTCCATTACGCAGCTGTCATGCAGGACATTTAGCCAAGGAAGTAATTAACCAGTAGTTTGTATAAAATTGTGGACTCTTTTTGGATAAAGGGGCAGGTGCGTTTGCATTGTGGCTCAGTCACTGACATAGCTACTGACACACCCACTCATACAGTTAGACACCCACCCACACTCAGGCACTCACATACCCACTAACAGACCCATTCAGACACTCATGCACCCACTTACAGACCCACTTACACTCTCTCACACCTACTCACAGACCTACTCAAAGACTTATGTACTGACTCACAGACCCACTCAGAGATATATGCACCCACTCACAGACCCACTCAGACCTTCATGCACTCACTCACAGACTGACACACACACACATAGAGGCACTTGCAAACCCACTTGGACACTCTTACACCCACTCACACACCCACTCTGAAACTCATGCACCCACTCAGACATCTACTCAGACACTCATGCACCCACTTACAGACCCACTCAGACACTCATGCACCAACTCACACACCCAGTGAAGCACTTATGCAGCTACTCCCAGGCCCACTGAGACACTCACACACCCACTAAGATACCCATTGAAACACTCATGCTCTCACTCACACACCCACTGAGACACTCTCACTCTCAAAGGTTACAGGGTACAGTTAGGAAATAAAATTTAAAAACCTTAGAAATTGACTTAAAAAATGAAATGTTACAGGGACGTTATAGTTAGGAAATTCTATAAAAAAATGTAGAATTTCACTAATAAAACAAAAGGTTACTGAGATGTTATAGTTAGGAAATAGATTTTAAAAATCCCTAAAAATTTCCTGAAAAGTGAAAGGTTGCATGGACGTTATATTTTCACTCATATAAAATCACAGGCTGTCAGCAGTTTTAGTTACCTGAGCTAACTATAACTTACGCCCCTGCAAAGCACTGCTTATGACCTCACATATTACATCACTCATGACATAGTCAGTGACATTACTGATAACATCACTGATGACATCTCAAATAACATCACTCATGACATGACTGATGACATCATCCACAGAACTACTCACCCCCCATAGAACGTCTCATACACCTACTTCCACACAACCCGTCACATACCCAGTCACAGACCCAGACCAGTACCAGTACAACCAATCATTCATAGAGCCCCTCACACATCCACTCACTCATACAGCCACTCACACACCCACTTACTCACTCATATAGCCACTAATGCACCCACCCACCCACTCACCAATACAGCCACTCACACATCCAGTCATACAGACATTTACAAACCCACTCATACACCCTAACAGCCACTCAAACACCCATATAGAAACTCAGACAGCCAATTACTCATCCATACAAGTGCTCACTCACACTTGCCCATATAACCCCTCACACCGCTACTCACTCACCAGGACAGCTACTCACACACCCACTCACTTACTCATATAGCTACTGACACAGCCACTCACCACATACATATACATTCACACATCTATATAACCACTCACACACCCACTCACTCACCCTTACAGCCACTCACACATTCAGTCTCCAATACAGCCATTCACACCCACTAACTTACCTATACACATACTCAAACAGCTACTCACTCACCCATACAGCCTCACACACCCACTCCTTCACCCATACAGCCACTCACACAGCCACTCAGTCCCCCATACAGCCAATCACACACCCACTCCCACACCTATGTAGCCACTCACACAGCCACTAACTCACCCATACAGCCACTCATACACCCACTCACTCTCCAATGCAGCCACTCTTACAGCTACTCACTTCCCCATACAGCTACTCACTTACCCACTAACCCACTAACACATCCATACAGTCACTCACACACCCATATAGCCACTCAGACATCCACTCACACACTGATACAGACAGAGCCACTCAGATGAGATATGTTAGAAATAGTATGAGTAATTACTGGTACAGAAAGAATAGTAATTTAAATTATGCTGTAGCTTAATATATATATATATATATATATATATATATATATATATATATAGATAGATAGATAGATAGACAGACAGACAGACAGACAGACAGATAGATAGATAGATAGATAGATAGATAGATATCTTTAAGTTACAGAAGCATTTACGAAACACTTACACTCACTGGATGATGTCATTTGAGATGTCATCAGTGATGTCATCAGTGACCATGTCATGAGTGATGTAATATGTGAGGTCATAAGCAGTGCATTGCGGGGCATAAGTTATGGTTAGCTTAGGTAACTCTAAACTGCTGACTTTCTATGGTTTTGTACTAGTGAAATCTGGGCCTAACTATAACATCAATGTAACCTTTGGTTTTTTCAGTGAATATATCTACACATATTCCAAATATATACTATATGACAGGAAAGTGAAAATGACTCTTATTCAAAGGAGATAGTAAGACAACAAAATGAATAAGTTTGTGATATGCTCACTGGGGTGATATAAGTATCATAATGGGACAACTCATGATGAGAATTGAATTATGCCCATGAGGGCAATATTGGAGGTGAAGGCAAACATTGTTGTTAATATCTTTATTTGAAGGGAGTTTCTACACACTTTCCGATGCAACACAAATGATTTCTTTTACATTATATGTATAATACCAAAGTCGATGCACGAAAACAGACTATGTACATGTTTTAATGCCGAATTGTCAGTGATGACCACAACATTAGAATCACTTTTTTTTAAAGGGAAAGGGTGACTTTTAGAGGAAACAAGGCCAACATGGCTAAAACCTGTTGTGGTGATTTGCAATAAACACATCTGGCATCAATACTCTTGAGGTATGCATGATTTTTGGTGATTGTAGGTATGCATTGTTTTTCAGATATCGAGCAACTGGGCCTGCGCATACCTCACCATGCCTGGGCTCAACAAATAGAACTGGGCGTCTTTCAAGTGGAAGTATATATATTCACTGAAAAAACACAAAGGTTAAAGTAACAATATACTTAGGGGAAAATGTCAATGACAACGTAACATTTTACACTAAAAAAATAACTTACATTCACCAGTTATAGTTAGTCCTAATAACTATGGGGCATATTAGCAAGACCCACGTTAAAATTATCTCAGTTTTAGCGGCAGGAAACTGCCGCTAAAACGGCGATAATGGGCTTGCTAATATGCGTTATGGAATTCCAATAGAAGCCCAGGTTAGATGTCCTGCACATCTAACCTGGGCTTCTATTGGAATTCCATAACGCATATTAGTAAGCCCAAGCTAAAACGGCAATAATTTTAACGTGGGTCTTGCTAATATGCCCCTATATCTCATGACCTATATTTGCTCGAACTCGTGTCCCCATCATGCTCAGTGCTGTCATCAATTATGTAATTTCAGATGTTGCAGTAATGTCATCAAAGGTGTCAGGGAACAAGTAATGAGATATGTAATATGTAAGGTATTTAGCAGTCGTGCATAGCGACCCAATTTTTAAAAAAGATTTTGGCCCTGAGGGTGTCCCTCTGGAACCACCAGCACTAGGGCAGGGTGACAGGGTATTCTTACCCTTCCCCCTTATATATATTTTTTAAATAATCTCAGGACAGGGTACTAAGTGCCCAAGTCCTGTAATGACGGATGCAACATTTTCTTTCATGTTGTGGCCATCCAATCATAGAGCTCGCTCCCACAGGATTGTGTTACTATAGGAGTAAGGAGGCCTTAAGGAAAAAAGCTCCCTAAGTCAATCAGGACACTTTATATTTTGAAATCGAGCTCGCGGGTCCCAACCATCCAGACATACAAATATATTTGTACCTTAATTTCTCAAAAACTACTGGACAGATTTATGCAACATTACAAAAAACATGCCTTCTGGGCAAGATTGAGCTTCCTGCCAAATTTGGTGTAATTCATCCTTAAAAAAAGTATATGGAAAATGCATGGGGGAATTTGGTTCTGGGCCCTGTTTTTTTCTCCGCTCTTTAATTGTAACTTGTAATATATGCCTAAATCCATTACAATCTGTGGTTAAATTTGCCTTGCCACCCTAAATACATATATATACATATATACATATGTATGTATATAGGGTGGCAAGGTAAATTTAACCACAGATTGTAATAGACGTAGGCATATATTACAAGTAACAATTAGGGTTGCACATGGCCAATAGTTACGCGCATGACTGGTATTCAGTGTTCTGGCCCATGTATAAATTGGGGAAATCAATTAAAGCAGCTTTTTTCCCCTCTTTTCAGTACAAATTCAAAAGAAGCAGATATAAGAAGAAGCCACTTTAAATGTGCTCTAGAGCTTCCTTTATGATCCATGACTGGTAGTTAAATAAAAAAATACAGCAAAGTTATGTTACAAATGAATACAGATGATTTTACATAAAGTCCTGTTTAGGTAAAATATCTGGACCTGTGTAAAATATTAAAACATGAATAAGTGGCTGGTATTTTTCAGTGTTAGATATGCCACTGGGAACAAGAAAAGGGAAACGAAATCCTATGAGACATCTTGAGGAATTTAGAAGTACACCATGTTACTCTTGCTAAAAACATACTCAAGAGGTCAATGACATCCTTTAATAAGGTTAAGATTTCGGTTAACAGAAAAAAAAAAAATAATTATTGACCTCAACGATTAGCTTTTTCTAACTTGAATACATGAAAACTATGGGAAATCAGGAAGAATATTGGCCCTACTAGTAAAAAACACGTGCACTACGAGCCTTACCTGAGCAATTCTGAGTCAGGAGGGCACATAGGGGCCTTAAGTACAAAGCCCAAACTGCATTCCAGTCATTGTTTTGTCTTTTTTACACCAACTGGTTTATGACCTTAGCATTCTTTGTGATGCAACTGCTGAACTAACCAATTTCATTATAAACTGAGCACTCACAGGAAGTTGTACAGACTTCCCCCTTATTAATATGTATGCGGCAGAAGGCAATTGTCACCCTGTGCAAATGTCCGTCAATGTAGTGATGAAAACTCGAGAGACACCAGACCTCCATCTTTGCATTCACATTCTCTCCATGTCAATATTTTTAAAGTAAAACCAGCCACTATCCCTTAATGGAACAGGTGCTGCAAAGAAAAGAAAGTTAGCATGCAGAGTATAACTTTAGCGGAGTAAGCAGTGACCCTGAAGACTACCATCGCCCAGATACGCCTAAGGGTGATAGTGTTGTGCTGTATAAATTTTGTTTGATTGATTGATTGACTGCCTGGTTCTCCCGAAGTTGGTACTCACAATTTATACGGTGGAAACTGTTTCAAGAGGACAGATTGTACTTTACAAATCAGATACAACCCCATGTTGGGTGTTGGTATCTATTCAATGGTTTGCAATCCCAGGCCATTGATACATTTCATTCCAAATCACAATGAAGAGGGGGACACTCCTTTCATATCTTAATCTCCTAGCTATTCATAAGGGTTCACAAAAGGCACTTTACAATTTAGAAAGACTTTTTCAACTTACCTGTAATACATTGTGCGACACTATCTGGAGTTTACAAATCCTGTGATTTTATGAATCACAGGCTTTGTGACTACAAGAGAGCTTCATGCATCATGCCCTTAGATCGTTATTAAAAACATGTTTTCCAAATGTTTTATAACTTGTTGAAATTATACAGACCAAATTGAAAAGAACAGATTCAAAGGCTAACAAAATTAAACTAAAGTTTGAAACGCTATACAAATACTGCCGGATGAGAAGGCCGTTATTCGAATAAAATACATAGCAATTTCTAGAAAAAAATTATACACTTAGCAGAAGTCAATTGAAGGAACAGACTGTATTCATGATCCTTGGCATGAAGGGAATTTGGTAGTATTTTTTAATAAAATACAAGGATGTTCAATGCTTTAAATCATATCAAACTAAGGAGAATTTCAAAGTAGTCAAATTTGTTGTCAGATTATTTTCAGAGATTTTTGGTTTTACACAAACCAAGTAGAAGAGAAGTCTCACTGGAACTTTGTGTTGACATAACCGAGTCTTCATGTTGGCAGTCGTCCTTGCACAGCAGAGTCTTAGCACAAATGGTCCTGTTTGCGATCATGAGGACTTCAGAATTTTCACCTTCTCTGTAGGGAGGGTACACCCTGATGCCAGCCGAGGGACCAGGACCTAGGGAGACCTCCTCTTGGGGATCAGGGACGCACTTCAATAGAGGTCAGCAGGGCTCAGCCTGGTCCATTTGCAGGTCCAGGCAGGTCCAGGTGCAGCAGATCAGCTTTGCAGCCGCCTCAGAAACATGTGTCCCTGTAGCTCAGACAGGAGGTTAGCCAATTGATTCTTGGTGTCACTCTGGTTGGCCTGAAATGAAAGTAAGCAGGTACAGTCTTCCTTCTCAGACAGCAATGCAGTCCTTAAAGCAGCAAAGCAGTGCTCTGACAGCAGGCAGTCCTTTTTCTGTAACTTTTACTGGTCCAGAAATGTTCTATTGTATGGCTTTACAGGTCCAACATTTTTACTAGGTACCAGCCTTTGTGTGGGGGAATCCCTGTCCTACCACCATCTATTTCTGGAACGTTCTTTCCCTTCCCTATCAAAGTTACTAACTGTCTGGGGCTGACAAAAGGCAGAGAAGGCCTGGGGTCAGATTCCTTCATGTGTGCAGCCGGCAAAGCTCTATGAATTTTAAGTGGGGCCATTTTCTAAAAGTGGCATTTTCAGAAGTTAGAAATACAATCCAACTTTACCATTAAATGGGATTTTGAATTACAATTCATTTGAGTGTAAACATCATCTCTCTACCTCCTCCCAATCAAACGTTAGGACAAATTAAACATTATAAGGTAACCCTTTGTTAGTCAATTGGAGAGCTAGGTGTTACAACAGGGAAAAATGACTTTAGAAGTTTTCTACGGCCAGGACATATAAAAATTAAGTAAACATGTCCTATTTTTTAAATGCAATGCACCATGAGCCATTAGGGCCCCTGTTAGGGGTCACTCCTAAGTATTAAAAAGGATGGTTTAGGAAGGTTTAAGACTGGCAAAAGGTTTATTTTGCTTGGTTGAAATGTAAGTTTAAAACTGTACTACAGGCTGCAGTGGCAGGCCTGAGACATGTTTTGAAAAGGCTACTTTAATGAGTGGCACAATGAGTGCTCCAAGCATGATAATAGCATTTATTCTACAGGGCCGGGGTACATGTAAATCCATTTACTAGGGACTTACAAATAAATTAAGTGTACCACTCAGGTAGATGCCAATTGTGCCATGTTTTAGGGAGAGAGCACAAGCACCTTAGAACTGGTTAGCCGTGTCAAAGTGCACAGAGTACTAAAGTCGACAAAAACAAGTTTAGCAAACTAAAAGGGGTAAAGGCAATATGTTTGGGGGAATACGATGCCATGGATGTCAGGTCTAACAGAGTTGTTCACAACTAAGCTAGTTTTGTACTTTGGTGCCTCAAAATGGACCCCATGATCCTGTCAAGAAAGTGAACAAAATTAATAGGTATGGATGGGGGGAGGGGTTCTTTGGGTCAAAAGCTATGCAAATCGGGCAGCTCGCTTTCAATTTCATCCTTACTACTAATGGTAAACTATGAAGGTATTTTAGTATTAGGGGTATATGGCTGAATTTTCTCTTTGATTAAACCAATCTAGCTATGGAGTAAAATATTTCTGTTAGCTGTGCAATGGTGGCTCGAACTGCCCCTGTGACCAGGGCCTTGCCTAGATCCAATTAAGAGATCACTAGTGCATGAGCTGCAGATTTCAGTTGTTGTGTGAGATATTTTATATTTTCCTGAGGGAATTGAGAAAGTAATTTGCTGATTTTGTTAATGCTAGCAGAGAGGGCTCAGAAGTTGTCTTGAATCAAGTTTACTTGAGGCAATACGTTTGGAGAGAAATTATTGAGTTTCAGTTCATCAAGTAACAAATGGTTGAATACTATGATCTCGGTTTCACCCTCTTGATCATTGAGACTCTTAGCTAGGAATGTCTATGGTCCTACCATGTGCAGTGAATGTGGGGTTGTACTGGATGTTTTCTGCACTGAAAGGAGAGTGGGGGCCAACTGTGTCCTGCTGAAGTACCATATGTGACACTAAGGTCTTTTTAGAATTGTCTCTGTGAAGTATAGACTATTTGACCTTTCATCTAATCTGTATCAGTTCTGTCCATTAGTCCATACGCTTCTGGTCTTGTCATACATTGTGATGTATGGGAAATTACTATACCATTTCTAATTTGCATATTTCCTATGTGTTTGTGAAGCATTTGTGTAAGTGAGTTTGAGGTCTATGGGGCTGATCTCACTGGTGAGTTCATTGTAAATTGATCCTAATATCTTCTCGGTTATCTTTTTACTCATAGAGTGCTATCTTGGTAATCTCTGTCATCACATGCATCCCCCTCTTCCCTTATTTCCCTTTACCCTTGTCACTATTTTGTTGTCCATGGTCAGCAGTGTGAGTTTTCTAATCATATTGAATCTATGTTGGTTTGTCATTCTTTTTCTTGTGGGTCGGCACAGTTGGGGGTTGCTCTATTTTGGGCTATATTAGAGTCTTTTCAGAAAAAAATTCTGTCTTTTTATACGTGAAATGGATAACATGGAGATGCAGAGGTTGTGTGGCAAATGGTTTTGTTTTTGCGCTCAGGGATATAGTTTTTGAGGTGTTATGATGTGTCTTGTTTTGCTGGGGTATCTATTGTTGGTGATTGCAGAAAAAGCAGGCTGAGTTTAGGTTATATTTTGCTTTGTTATGCTAACTTGTATGCAAAATAGGTGTGTGTTTAATAGTGTTTCGGGGCAGTTGGTGTGCATGGATTTATGGGGCCCATGAAGCAGCGTAGGGCTCAGACACTGGAGAAAATGCTGACTGTTGCGGTAATATTTGGTGTGCTATATTTGATGTAGTAGTGTGGCTAGTTGCAATCTCTCTACATATACCTCTTTCTCACAACCCAGTCTTTTACCCAATCAAAATACCTGGATGTCAGTCTGGCTCATCTCCACTTGGAATACTTACCCTCTCCTTCATTTGCGATTCATCTATTCATTGGGGCAAAGTTTTAAAAAAAGTAAAAACTAATTATTATTGAAGGGCATTTTAAAAGATGATAGGCATAGGGCTTCTGCCAGTTAATATTGGGTCTCCTCCAGATATGTATACTGGGATTTCTTGTCTTCAGCCCCTCCCCTTTCTCGTGGGAACTTAGGCTGTCCCCAGGCTTAGAGTCTCATCACAAATTGCATAGATCTCTGAAAGATAGAAATTTAAATTCAAGTGCAGACGCGGCATGAATCTTTAACTCAGAGATGGAAGTCAGTGGTCGTTGGTTTGAACTTTTCTCTTTTACTACTACAGTGTGGGAAATCGTCCTATCCACTCTTTGGCCTTACCTTGTCTATTTGATTTTTTACATGCAGGACATGTAATATCCTCTTATACGAGATAAACTTGAATACAAGTTAAACTTGCGCATCATAGTTGTTGTATGTGTAAACTGAGGTTCTGGAAACTCTTTACACAGGTCCACGGTGGCAACAAATGTCTGCAGTTCGTAATAGCCTATTTATTTGATGGCATGAAAGAAAAGGCCTCCTCAGCTTAAATCTTTACCTCTGCCCATGACTTTGAGAGATAGGTCATATTTAGGTATGATAAGCAAGAAGATAGTCCTACTTCTTTAATGAAATAATTTCAGGCTAAAGACCGCTGGGAAAGTAATCAGCCAATTTTAGATTTTCAAAATTAACACAAAATTACAGTGACTATTCCCAGGGAGAGCTTTGAAGAAAAATGAAATGCTTTGCAAATTCTGGTATCTGCTAGCTTGATTAAAAACAGCTTGTTGTAACGTGCAGTGCATCTGACACTGTCAGAGATAATACTCGCTGTCCCATTTAACAAGCAAACGATTGTAAGAGCTGGCTAATATGGTGTATTCTCAGTTTTCAAACACACATACTAAAAAACTGCTATGTTTTATAGTCTCAGTAGGTGCTACTGTGTGAGCTTTCTTCTTTCTGCAATTGTATTTACATAAAGCTAGCATATATATATATATATATATATATATATATGTATATATATATATATATATATATATATATATATATATATATATATTATCTACTGGCGGTCGCCAGTAGATAGTTATAGTTACAACCTATTATCCATAGGAAATCCGCGACATTCTATTTGAAATAACTCTCTTGCCGGTTGACGTATCTTCGCGAAATTTTCAAACTTCGTGGGGCGCTCCGGTCCGCTCCTACCCTGAAAGTCTCGGGGTGATACGTCAAGCGGGGGCCGAGAAAAAGGGGGTCCCAAAACGCGTTTTCCCCATGCATTTTCCCATTGGAAACTTTAGACACGGCTACAGCCCGAACTGCTGAACGGAATTACACCAAATTTGGCAAAGAGGTAGTTCTTGGTTCAGAAAGAACCCTTTTTGTTAAATGGTGTAAATCCGTTCAGTAGTTGCTGAGAAAATCAAAAAGTAAAAGTACATATATATCTATGGGCACGGAGGATTCGCGCACCCTGAGCGCACCCTGCGCGCACCGTCCCGATCACGAGCTGCATGTTAATTGGCTGTCAGCTGGCTGTCAACATTCCGATTCAGGAAATGTTGGCAGCCATTTTGTCCCTCGGTAGAACCGAGGGACAGAAACAAGTGCGCAAAGCGCACAAAGGGGAGGGTAGAAACACCCTGACCCCCTAGGTTTGCTCAGGGGTCCCACAAGGACCCCCTGGGCAAAAAAATATATATATTTTTTTAAATCGGCAGGATGTGCTCAGGGTGCGCGAATCCTGCCGAAAAAATCGAAGCACGGTCTCCCGCGCTTCGATGTTAATTGGCCCCGGGTGGCCCAAGTCCTGGGGGCATGGTGGGGGGATAATTTAATGTGTGGGGGCCTCAAAGGGCCCCCAAGCCCCGGGGACCGCCACTCCCGGGGCTTTTAAAAAAATGGTGCGGGAGGCCTCCCGGGGCTTTTTAAAAAATTATTAAACCTGTGTGGGGGCTCCAGCCCCACACGCCCGAGACCACCACCTCCCGGGGCACTAAACATTTTAATATGGGGGTCCGTTACGGACCCCAGAGCCCCGGGACCACCACCTCCCGGGGCTGTGTTCCTGAATGGGAGGGGGCCGCGCGGCCCCCTCCTGGAGCCCTTGATGGCCCTGGGGACCACCACCCCCCAGGGCCGGCTCCTGCAGTGTCCCGGGTGCCCACCCCCAGGACACTGCTGTTTGCAATGACAGGACGGGAGCCTCGCGGCTCCGTCCTGTCATTGCAAACTGCTTTGGATATTGGAAGAGAGAGCAGGAAACCTGCTCTCTCTTCCAATATCCAAAGCCGATTGCTTTACACATGGGGAGCAGCATGTTAGCTGCTCCCCATGTGTAACTGCAATGCCGGCACCCTAGGGACGCGGGAGCCGGCGGGACTGTGGGGGATTGGGGACCCCCCACAGTCCCCAACGAGAGGCCAGGCCCCGGGGGATGGGGTCCCCGGGGCAAGTAGTGGCCCGGGAGGGGGCCACGCGGCCCCCCTCCCAAAAAATAAATAAATAAAATAAAAAAAAATGGAATGGCCGGCCCCGAGGGATGGGGTCCCGGGGCCTTAAATGGCCAGAGGAGGGGGCCACGCAGCCCCCTCCAAAGAATATAAATAAAAACGAGGCCATGCCCCGGGGATGGGGTCCCCGGGGCCAATACAGGCCCAGGGAAGGGGGCCACGCGGCCCCCTTCCTGTTTTTTTTAAAATTACAAATTAAAAAAAAGGGGTAAGGCCCTGGGGGATGGGGTCCCCAGGGCATAAAAATAGGAAAAAGGAAGGGGGCCACACAGCCCCCTTCAGGGACAAATTATTATTTTTTTTTAAAACGATCGGCCCGCAGGCCCCGCCCCTTCCTTCACCACTCTGCAAACGCGCCCCTGGCGCGTTTGCAGAGGGAGAACGAATCCCCTTGAATACTGGGGGTCCCTGGGGGCCAACTAGCCCACCAGGAACCTCCAGTATGCGCCAGGGGCTGCGTTGCAGAGAGGTGTAGAGAGGCCACACCCCTTTTACACCTCTCTGCAACGCAGCTCTGTGGCGCTTTTGGAGGTATATGGTGGGCTAGTTGGACTCCGGGGACCCTCAGGATTCAAGGGGACTTAATCCCCTAACTTAAAACGCGCCACGGGGCGCGTTTGCACAGTGGTGAAGGGAGGGCGGGGCTTCAGGTGACATGTGTGCAAACAGGCCCCGTGGCGCGTTTTAAGATGGGGAATTAAATCCGCTTCAATCCTGAGGGTCCCTGGGGCCAACTAGCCCAACAGGTACATCCAGAAAGCGCCACAGAGCTGCGTTGCAGAGAGGTGTAAAAGGGGTGTGGCCTCTCTACACGTCTCTGCAACGCAGCCCCTGGCGCATATTGGAGGTTCCTGGTGGTCTAGTTGGCCCCTAGGGACCCTCAGGATTCAAGGGAACTTAATCCCCCAACTTAAAACGCGCCACGGGGCGCGTTTGCAAAGATGTCACCTCAGGCCCCGCCCCTCCCTTCACCATTGTGCAAATATTCCTCTAAAATCAGCCGAAATAGGAATTCCGATTTACTCACCTGTTATAAGGAGAGACCTCAGTGCTGTATCTTTCAGCCCAGTACTGGTCCTGAAAAGTAATTTTAACCGTACTTACCGGTAACTTGAATTTCCTTCATAGGCTAACATTGACTGGTTTCACTTGGAAATTCTTCTAAGTGTGGAGTTTTGGAACTTTAAAATATTCCTCTAAAATCAGCCGAAATACGAATTCCGATTTACTCACCTGTTATCAGGAGAGACCTCAGTGCTGCATCTTTCAGCCCAGTACTGATCCTCAAAAGTAATTTTAACCGTACTTACCGGTAATTTGAATTTCCTTCATAGGCTAACATTGACTGGTTTCACTTGGAAATTCTTCTAAGTGTGGAGTTTTGGAACTTTAAAATATTCCTCTAAAATCAGCCGAAATACGAATTCCGATTTACTCACCTGTTATCAGGAGAGACCTCAGTGCTGCATGTTTCAGCCCAGTACTGATCCTCAAAAGTAATTTTAACCGTACTTACCGGTAACTTGAATTTCCTTCATAGGCTAACATTGACTGGTTTTCAGCAAAAAAGTTTCAAAGTGTTGATTTTCACAAACTACAAATATTCCTTAAAAATCGCCTGTATGACTTAAACGCATTCTTTCAACTGTTTACAGGAGATGCACCAGTGCTGGATCCAGGATCCAACACTGAGTAAGAAAAAGTAACGATAACAGTTTTTACCTGCTAAGTGAATTTCCTTCCATAGGATAACATTGGTGATTCTATGAGAAAAAGTTTCAAAGTGTCAACTTTTAAAATACAATAATATTCCTTAAAAATCACGACTGTAACCAAAACGCTTTTACTCAACTGTTTACAGGAGATGTACCAAGACTGAATCTAGGATCCAGTCCTGTGGTTACAAAAGTAATCCATAAAGTAACTAATTGCATTTAACTAGAAATTCACATTGAGCTGAATGTTGCATTGTGTTTGAAAATGTGTTGCCCATTGCAACAACTGTAACTACTGTACTTAAAAGTCTATTGCCTATCTGCAAAGTATTTAAACTAAAGTAATTCATTCTGAGAAAGTATTTTTTGTAATGTAATGTATAATGTAATTACAATGTAATTTGACAAATAAAATATGTAAAAAAATTGTTTCTAAAAATGTAGTAAATCAGTATGAAAAAAATTAATATAACAATTAATACATTTAAAAATTGTCATTTACAAAACCTTTGAAATTCACTGAAAAAACCGTAGGTTTCAGGCACGTTATAGTTAGAAATTAGCATTTAAAAAACCTTTGAAATTCACTGAAAAAACCATAGGTTTCAGACACGTTATAGTTACAAATTAGCATTTAAAAAACCTTTGAAATTCACTGAAAAAACCATAGGTTTCAGACACGTTATAGTTACAAATTAGCATTTAAAAAACCTTTGAAATTCACTGAAAAAACCATAGGTTTTAGGGACAGTTATAGTTACTTGGACATTGCACTCGTACAAAACCCGTGAAATTCCCCCGTTATAGTTAGTTCAGCTAACTATAACTCGCGCCCCATAATGCACTGCTGATGACGTCACATATTACATCACTCATGACATGGTCAGTGACATCACTGATGACATCACTGATGACATCTCAAATGACATCACTGATGACATCATCCACGTGATAATCTGATGCACCTCCTCACACCCTAATATAACCTTTGATACACCCACTCTAAATTACAGACTGCCATTCGCAAAACCATAGACACTCCAACACCAATAACTACATACCCACTCACTGATTCTTAGGTCTACACACACACATCCACTCACTCACCCGTACAGTCACTCATACTTACGGTCACTCAGTACTAGGACTATCATATGCACTCTTACTCCTATATAGACACTCAAACAACGCCACTCATCCATAGAGATACTCACACACCTAGTCAGTCATGCAAATAATTAAACACACTGCCATTTACTCACCTATACAGTTATACACACACCAGCTCACTTACTCATACAAATAGTAGCACATTGTTACGCTCTTATACAATCACTGATACAAGCACACAATCATCCATACAGCCACTATCACAATCACTCACTCTTGCTTATAGCTATTTATATACTCCAACACACATATATACTGCCTTTCACATATATAGTTACTCACACATGTACCACTGGGACATACATTCACTCACTAACACACTCTTACACACACTTACCCACCCATACAGTCTATCACAGATGCACTCTTGAAACCATCCACCCAGTGAATCACCCACTCACACATCTATGCACAGAGTTGCACACACCCCTCCCACACAAACACTCAGGCACCCATACAGATACTCAGACAAGCATTCAATAACTCATATAGAAAATCATTTAGCTATTCACAAACACATGCAGCCACTTACACAGCAACAGACAGACGGATACAGACATACACCCAGTTTAGTCACTAACCCATGCATTCAGTAAGATACGTTAAATCACTCACTTATAGAGTCAGTCACACACCTACTAAATCATCCATACAGACACTTACACACCCACTCATTCTTCAATACGTCTTTTCCTATATATTTTAAAAATATTTAAACTTTACAGAAACACACAGTCACTGGATGATGTCATCAGTGATGTCATTTGAGATGTCATCAGTGATGTCATCAGTGATGTCACTGACCATGTCATGAGTGATGTAATATGTGACGTCATCAGCAGTGCATTGCGGGCGCGAGTTATAGTTAGCTGAACTAACTATAACGGGGGAATTTCACGGGTTTTGTACGAGTGCAATGTCCAAGTAACTATAACTGTCCCTAAAACCTATGGTTTTTTCAGTGAATTTCAAAGGTTTTTAAATGCTAATTTGTAACTATAACGTGTCTGAAACCTATGGTTTTTTCAGTGAATATATATATATATATATATATATTATCTACTGGCGGTCGCCAGTAGATAGTTATAGTTAGGACCTATTTTCCATAGGAAATCCGCAACATTCTATTTGAAATAACGTTGGCGCCGGTTGA